>JAZHYW010027938.1:0-17520 GCA_037355805.1 Ixodes ricinus | reverse complement strand
ATGTCTATCAGTTCTATACAGCGCTGGCTAAATTCTCATCCGCAGCGGTAAAACCACGCGACCGTCGCAACCTCAACGACGCCGCCGACCTTGCGCAATCTGAGCACGAACGTCTCATATTTGTCGCTTTTTCATGCCTCCGCCTCCGCGCGCTTAGAGCGAACTGACCTCATAACTATCTCGGCATTCCGTTCGCCACACGCCAACTGCGGAACGAAGAATGGAGGGAGCCGCGGAAAAGCTCCACGCGCTGCATTTTTAACAAACGTAACAAAATGATTACCGAATCATTCCAAAAAGTAGTTGATTGCAAGCAATTTGATTACTTGTGGTGAGATAATCGTACAGGATTTGCCGCGTAGATCAGACTGGTTGGAATGTTAAAGTCTGCAAGTGTGCAGTGCTAAGCGCATAACGAGATGGCAAATCATGATTCCACTTTGCAGGGTCACTTCTCTGCAGTGCACCACTGCACGGGGAGAAGCCCAATTTCGCAGTAGCAAACTATAACGCACCCAACCAGACTTCAAACAAAGAGGCCACTGTACCAATTTTCGACGACTGTCAGCCTTCAATGCGAGCTTTTTAAACGGGCCGATCGTGCTGACCACGGTGGAGTGCGGACCAACTTTCTTAGATTTCAGCATTGAGAAGAAAAAAGCGAAGTCCACTAACTTTTGACGCAATGGTGGCGCAAATTCCTCAACAGTTTTGGTGACACGTATAAAGAGCAGGGTGAGCACTTTAGTGCAAGTGTCACAGCAATCACCTCACTCCACTTACATACAAGTATGCTGCTGGTGCCAAGTTTCCACTTGTGGCAGGTTGCTAAAAATGCACCAACTAGCACAAGGATGTCAATGAGACATTTTATTTCCTTTCCTTTCTAATAAAATAGGCTCATAATGCATATAATATCTATTAAGCGGGCAGGCGTCAAATGACCCTAACAGGGGGCTCGAGTTTCCAAAACAGAAAAATAAAACTTTAAATAGAATAGCAACCCTGTTGCCATACGCAGAATCCACTGGAACACGGGAGAATGGCGCAGACTCACGCGGCAACGTCCGGTCACGCCAGAAACGAATCGTAGGTACTTGGGAAGTGAAACAAACAGTCGGAACAGAACTAAACAGATGAAGATTGAAATTCGGCATAAGTCGCCTCCGGACAACGTCTCCTAGCGTAATTTCCACTCCGTTAATCGGCCTTCGAGATAGTGTTGTTCAATTCTGGCTGGAAGAACTCGTTGACCATCAGCTTCACAATCTCTTTGAGCTCGGAGTCCATGGCCTTCCATTCCCTGGAAGTGAGATGCGGGCATGGAGCACTTGGCAGAAACCTAGAGTCGCAGTCACACCGCTTATATACCTCGTAAAAGACGCGTGTGCTGGCTACAAATATACGACAAAATTATCTGCGGACGCACTGCAGAGCACGTTTGAAGCGCGCTTGCTTCATAACTGCTTTGAATACGTCTGCAGACGGTCTTTAGTAAGAAGTATTTGCAGCGAGGACCGCAGCGTTTGCACGCAGTTGCTATCTAAGGCTTTCGCTGACTGCTTACGACGAGCAAACACTTCGCTGGTGATGCGACCATTTTGTGCCAAATGGTGAAACTTCAGCGTGCCTTCCGCAGCGTGCCAACCCTGTCAAAGTGGGGCTGCTTAGCACGTGGAAGCGACGCCAGTCTCAGCAATATAGTGCGTAGACGGTTGACGCCTTGAGTATAGAGAATGTGCCGGCAGTCATCTATTGATGGCCCTGGAAACACTTCCGGTTTGCGAAAGCGAGCACGAGGGTTTTGAAGTGATTTGCGAGATCAAATATGTATGCACCACAGTGCAATCCACCTACAACGATAATGAAAACCGAAACATTCAATCGCTACTAACTGATTATCGTTGCATCTGGACTAGAAACGGATCGTTTCAGTCCAGACCAAATCGTTATAAGCAGTGCATCGTTATAAATGGATTGCCATCGTAGCTATGAGAAATGGGCGCTTAAAACATTGTCCAAAATTATTTAGAGCCCACGGCAAAAGAACCCAGGAGCTGCCGGATACGGCGCATGTTCACTGTAAGCAGTTACTATCTTTGTTTGCATTTCAGACATGGCGTACATCTGGTTCCAAGTTTCCAGCCTTTTGCATGCTTATGCGCAAACAGTCACTCACTACTCTTGTATCTCTGGTAGCATCTCTTGCTACCTGCTGCTGGGATGGCATTCAGGGCAAACTGCTCACAAAAAAGAAGTGCTATGGTCTCATGCTTGCATCATCATCTAAAATGTAACAAAATATTGTAAACCGTTTAGCAAACCACACTTTTCTTTGCCAGTCAAGTCTGGTTCAGACGGCTGAGTTGTTCTTACTCAGAGCGACCGAAACGACCAGCAACGGCAAAGTCACCGAGAGAACTATTCATTGTACACAACGTGCCAAGCAATGCAAAAAGTAGCTTTGTGAAGCAATTGCAAGTCAAGGTTGTCCTGGTGTTTTGGTTGCTGGTTGTTTTAGTTGCTCTGTATGTAACCGACACAAGTGTGTGAACCAGCCTTACAATTTACAGTGTTGTTACAAAATACTTTTTTTGCAAAATAATTGTTTTTGCGAGCAGTTATGAAAAAGGGTACCCTCCGATGTGACAATTGTATGCGGCCGATCTGTCTAAGAACATTGTTTGCAGAAAGCGGAAACTGCCACTTGTTAGCACACCGGCCTTTCATAATTTAGGTTCTCAAGCTGGCTTCCCAGGAGTTTCCAGAGTTCCCCATGGGTTTCCCACCTTTTAAAGGTACTGTTTAGTGGGAACAGCACAAAAAGACGTAGGACGAGGTCGAAGAAACACACAGACAGGGCGCTGTTTCTTCGACCTCGTCCTACGTCTTTTTTGCGCTGTTCCCACCAAACAGTATGTACCACCAACTAGCCCAACTACATGCCTTGCTGCAGTTCATGTCTCAAGGGTAACTGCAAAGAAAAAGAAGTGTTTGTAAACAGCCTAATTGGGACAAGTATGTGATAAAACACATCTTCCGTGAAAAGCAAATTTTTTTTCTAGCAATATTTACGCCACAGGACGTAATTTAGTCGGGTCACAACTTCTCCACATTTGAAACTCCCGCTCTTCGACGCCGCGGAGTGGTTGTTCTACGTCACTTGGTGACGTATAGCAGCCACTCCGTGACGTATAATACTAACTTTGTGGCGCCGATTTAAAACGGACAAAATAGCCGCAAACTATAATCAGTCTTACGCAATAAATATTGGTGTAAAAAATTTTGTTTTTGGTGGAAAATTGTTTTGTGACATGCTTGTCCTAAATAGGCTGTTTAAAAATACACTTTTTTTCTTTTGCAGTTTTGCAAAGAGAAAAAAGTGTATTTTTAAACAGCTTAATTGGGACAAGCATGTCACAAAACAATTTTTCCGCCAAAAACAAAATTTTTACAGCAATATTTATTGCGCAATACTGATTTTAGTTTGCGGCTATTTCGTCCTGTTTTAAGTCGCGCGCTACAAAGGTGGTATTATACGTCACGTAGTGGTTGTTATACGTCACGGAGTGACGTTTAACAGCCACTCGCGAGCGTCGAAGGAGCGGGAGTTTCAAATGTGAAGAAGTTGTGACTCCGACTAAAGTACGTCCTGTGGCGTAAATATTGCTAGAAAAAATTTGTTTTTTCGCGGAAGATTTGTATTGTGATATGCTTGTCCAATATAGGCTGTTTAAAAAACACTTTTTTTTCTTTGCAGTTACCCTTTAAATTTCCTCAACTATCCGCGATCCCCGGAGTTCCCCAGAATTCCCTCATGGGTTTCCCCATCCTGAAAATTTCCTCAACTATCCGCAATCGTAAGTAAAGTGTTTTTCCAAATTAAGCACTCTGCATACTTTGCAGTCGAATATTAATGCACAGCTACATGTCACACACAGTGTGTGCATTGTTGTTTTATGAGGTCTGAGGGCTTTTGCACTGCTTTATTGTGTCAGTGCCACTGACCAGAAGGGGTTTCTAGAGATTGAAAAGTTTCCTGATTGAAGTACCATATTTCATAGTATATAAGTTGTGGCTTTTAGATGCGGAGCATCTCTTGCTCAGGCTATGTCCCGCGGCGTCGTGAGTCCGCACTCACGTGACTACGCACGCGCAACTCTCCTCCTTCCTCTCTCAAACAGCTGCGCGTTACTCTCTCCGCCTCTCTCTCTACCAGCTGCGTGCACTGCGCGTGCGTCTCGCTTCTCCTCACACCGCGCGCACCCGCGCAACTCTCCTCCTCTAGTCTCCTCTCCTTCAAGTGTGAGGGTAACGCAAGGCGCAGTCAATGGCGCCATCTCTCGACGTCAGCACGCAACCGACTCTTTCCTCGGAACCAACAAGATGCTCCACATCACCCCATGGTTCCCCCTCGGGAAGATGTTTCCGTTTTTTCCCAAATTTCAGTCCGCATGTCTCATACAACAGAGCAACTTGTACACATTTTTCTCTACAATTATAAACTGTAGCTGCACAAATTTGTCATGGGGTTTGGAGCGACAATATTGAAACTGGCTCTTGCTCGAGTATACAGGGTATCACAGAAAAGAATTTACAGGGGTTTTTTAACCACAAAATAAACTTGGCATTGCCAAATGCTCATTTTCCACCCAAAGGTAGCGCTAGAGGTCACAACCAGATGTCAAGTTTCAGACCAATCTGAGCATATTAAACAAAGTTATAAGTGATTTTCTGAAAATTTCATTGGGGAAATGAAGCCCATTTTTGCCCGTTTTCGGTTTCTGGTGCCATAGAGCCCCATGTATCCGAAAACTCCGTCGGCCACCATTTTCCCATTGAAATTTTCAGAGCATCACATAACTTTTGATTAAGATATCGGATCGGGCTGAAACTTTGGCATCTGGTTGTGACCTCTAGCGCTACCTTTGGGCGAAGAATGAGCGTTCGGCGATGCCTAGTTTATTCTTGCGGTTAAAAAAGAACCCTGTAAATTTTCTTTTGGGACACCCCGTACAGTCTAAGCTCATTACAACAGACCTGGTTACAACAGACATTTGGATGTAACATACCGATTTGTGAAGTTTGGTTGTTTTTTCTCTATGTACCATTGACTGAACTTCACATCTGCATACAACATACCTATTCCTTTTACAACAGACCAAAACCTTGGTGAAAATCAATGACTGTTATAATGAGCTTAGACTGTATATCGCGATTGAAATACGCATATGCGGGCTTATCGATGCGGTCCTGCTACACCGACAGTACTAAGCATATACAGTCGCTAACCGATTATTCGGACTTCGCGGGACCGAAAAAACGTCCAAATAATAGAGCAGTCCGAAAAATCGGCAGATTGGAAAACTTGCCTTTATTACTTCCAAGTGGGCTTAAAAAAGCCGTAAATGGTGCCTCGTTTCAGGTTACACCTCCGATTCCGTTCGGCAACTTTCTGTTAGCTTGAGAATCGCTGCCTTCTTTTCTAGCGTTATGGTCGAGTACTTTCTGAGCCTCTTAAAGACACATCGCGGTGGCAGAACAACAGATGGGGCCATGACGTCCAAGCCAGCGTTCTCCGAACAAGATGAGAGGCGCAAATCCACGAGCGCAAAATGGCGACTGGCGACGTCAAGGAACGGAAAAACAAAGCAAAACGATAATGATGATGATGATGACGTGCAGCTAAATGGAAAAAAAGCTAGCATAGCGTCACCTAGCGGTAAAACTCGAGTACTCAAGTAGCACTGCCAAGCCAATCCAATCCATTTGCAGCCAACAACAAAGAATTCAAAATGGCCGCTTCTCGGTGGTGTTTTCCGCCGATCGCTCGCGACGATTTTGTCCGAATAATCAAACTTTCGGACTTCAAGCTGTCCGAATCATTGGTCGTGAATATACACTATTTCTATGGGGTAAGTCACGGTTCCGCCTTTAGGTCCGAAATATCGAACAAGTCCGAATTATCGGAGTCCGAAAATCGGTTGGCGACTGTAAGTGCTGACTTATACGTAAACTGTGACTTATATACCAAATTTTGTGAAAATGTTTGTTCATAGGATTGTAAATTATAGGGAGTATTCACTGGTAGCCATAGCTGCTTGTAGAGTGACTGGAGCGCATGTTGATGGCGAGCTCTCCACAGTTCTTTTGCAACGTGTGTTCCACACCGTCAAGGTTGCCGGTCTTAGCAACCTATGAATGTGTGCTCGTTCTAAGCATGCACTCTAAACAGCAGCCACAAATATAGCATCAAGTGAATACTTCTATACGACAATGCTAGTACTTAGGGACCGGAAAATGTGGTAATGGCAACAACAAAAAACTGTAGGACACTCACGATCGTGGGAAGTTGGGCTTGGTGCACAGCTCGCTGTAATACTTTATCTTGGGCTCCGTGCCGCTGGTTCTAATGGTGATGACGCAGCCATTGTCGAAGTAGTATGTGATCATCTCACTCGAGCTACTGGTGGGCAGCACCTAGAATGGCATTAGAAAACCTCGCTTGCTCTAACTTCTGTCTCCAGATACTTGACATATAACATGAGCTCCATCCAATGAAAGCACATTTCCCAAAACTAACAGTGCTACCGCAAGTTCCGGGAGAATGCTCCGCCTCGAGAGATCGCCCATCCAATTTTTCCCGGCTAAATATCTGTAACATAAAAATTCTGAAACATCACCCACCCTCGATTCCCGTCGGACGTCACGCGATGTACCGACGGGAATTGCATGAACCAAGCAATTTTGCTGTACCAACACATCTGACAAGTGGGTTCCAAGTGGGTTCCTGCGTTTTTGTCCGCAATCTGCGCTAGCGCTTATCGGGCTACCGTAACATGCAAGTTGTTCCCCGTGTGTGGTGCACTGTGAAATGCGAATCTGCTGGCGCTTGCAACTTGGGGCATCCTTTCCTGTGACGTAGTTTGTAGCGGATTCTCGTTTTGTCTGCGATCTGCGCAGGCGATCTCGATTCCACGTGAGTTAGTCCCGCATGTATATCTTTTGCATCGTAAAATATGATTCTGCTGCGTTCACGTATCTGAGGTATTTGTTCACATAACATGCGAGTTTGTAGCGGGTTCCCGCATTTTTGTCCGTGATCTGTGCAGGCGTTTATCGGTTCCATGACAGGCAAGATTGCAGCGGATTCCCGTGGTGTGTTTTGCACCCCTAAAACATGAATCTGCTGCTTCCGCTGATTTGTGGTATCTGTTCCCGTGGGATGCGAGTTCTCAGCAGGTTTCCGCGGGTCCTTCGCGACCATGAAAGGCGAATCTGTTGCGTCCGCAACTTACCATATCCTTCTCGTGACACAGGAGTTTGTAGCGAATCCTGCGTGTTTATTGCATCAGTGAAACGGAATTTGCGTGTGTCCGCGATTTGTAGTGTCAGTTTCTACGCCACATGGTTTGTAGCCTGTGCAAGGGTGTTTATCATTAATTTTTGATAAAGTTTGTTGTGGTATCCATAAAGATAGCCAACCCCATAATTTTCACCCATTTATCCTCTTCAATTTGGGTGGGCATTCTTTTGGAACTTTACGTACTTCTAAACATGCTTACGGATGAAATGACAGGCACAAGCATCGTTGATAGGAGAACTTAAGCAGCTTGGCTCTCGCACAGCCTCATAATGCGGCAAAGCCAACCGCCGTTGAACCACCACTGCCACCGGCCAAATGGCACAAGCTGTGGCCCGATTTTTTGTTCTTCACTTGTGTTTATGGATATTTGTTCCACTAACACTTGTAATGCAACGACGCAAGTGCCTTACAAGGTCTAGTGCCCTCTTACTACACAGCAGTCATCAAACAGATAAAAGTCTCAAAGGAAAAAGAACAAATACAAAAATGCACCATAAAGAAATTTCAAATAGGTTTAAATAGCCAAATCAAATCACAAATAATAACAACCTAAATGATTCATATTCAATAATAAATAACCTAGACACACTAAAAACATAAAATTTTATACATTTTTACAGAATAGTTTAAGTCTAAAACACGAAAGTTATGTGCAAGTTTATACTAGGGTCATGTGTCAAAAATTTGCCAAAAACATGTTGCTAAAATGAGAAAACAAATTTAGAATACAATAACACTTTTGCCTAATAACAGTATATATAAACAATAAGTGTATATATAAGAAGGAGAACAGGTGCTACCAAAATGTGAGAGCACTGAAAAAAAAAGATTTGTTTTACAATCTCGTATAAATTTGGATATTGGTACATCAAAAAATCAGCAGAACCCATCCTTTGGGAATGATTATCTACGTTAATGCGAATAGCATCAAACGGTGCGGAGTTATGCGCGTTCGTCAGGTGGCCGGCACACTCTAGATACGCCAGCCCACTCTTGAGGCGATTCTAAATTTGTTGACACTTTCACAGCCCTGCGCACGATCTCCGCAGCCCAGCACGTGCGTTTGTGTCACTTAGGAAGGCGAGCAAAGCACGCGCCATACGCACAAACACTCAAAATGGTACCGACCAGACTTTCTGGCGTCTCAGCTAGTCTCAACCAACGGTATTCTAAACGGTTGTTTATATCTTTACCATAGGACGCGCTTACAGCGCTGTCACAGCTACCGGTGCGCAGCGCGTCCATGCACGAGGGTCATTCCGCCTCGTGAGGCTGAGCACGGCCGCTACATCACCCTCTCCCCGAGCGCGGGAGAGGGTGAGCTAGCGGCCGTGCTCAGCCTCACGAGAGCGGAATGAGCCCTCGTGCATGGAACGCGCGCGCACCGGTAGCTGTGACAGCGCTGTAAAGCGCGTCCTATGGTAAAGATATAAACAACCGCTTAGAGTGCGTTGAATGACTGCCTTCATAGCTCTGTGGTTAGCGCGTCTGCCTGCTGATCAAAGGGTCAACGGTTCGAATCCCAGCCGGCGCCGGTCTTTTTTATTTATTTATCGACCCGCGGCGTAAGAGGTTAGATAGCCAGATAGATAGATAGATACATAGACGAAAAGTGCGTGAAGTAGCCAAAGAATGCTATTCGCATTGAAATCCAATTCAAGCTTTTCACAATTCAAAGTTGTTGCTGTCTGAAAAGCTAAAGTTTGTTGTCCATAATTCATTCTTTTCAGCAGGTACTTTTAACGCGATTGGTCGTCGAATAATTTAACAGCGGCACTGCTTGCACATTTGAGTGCATGCACCCGTTTCTTTTCACTTGCTGTCCAGATTTCAGATTCTCCCATTGGAAAACAATGTGCCCATGCATGAAATCACAAACACAAAACCCTCTCTTGTGGCATCCTTTTCCCTTTTTAATGCGAATAGCATTCTTTGATACTTCACGCACTTTTCTGCCTATGTATCTATCTATCTATCTGGCTATCTAACCTCCTACGCCGCGGGTCGATAAATAAATAAAAAGACCGGCGCCGGCTGGAATTCAACCGTTGACCCTTTGATCAGCAGGCAGACGCGCTAACCACAGAGCTATGAAGGCAGTCATTCAACGCACTCTAAACGGCTGTTTATATCTTTACACAGTCGTTTACAGCGCGTTGCAGAGCTGCGACCTGAGAGGCTCATTCCGCGTGAGGCTGAGCACGCGTCGCTAGCTCACCCTCTCCGCGCTCGGGAGAGGGTGATGTAGCGGCAGTGCTCAGCCTCACGAGAGCGGAATGAGCCTCGTGCATGGAACGCGCAGCACACGGTAGCTGTGACAGCGCTGTAAAGCGCTGTCCTATGGTAAAGATATAAACAACCGTTTAGAGTACCGTTGGTTGAGACTAGCTGAGACGCCAGAAAGTCTGGTCGGTACCATTTTGAGTGTTTGTGCGTATGGCGCGTGCTTTGCTCGCCTTCCTAAGTGACACAAACGCACGTGCTGGGCTGCGGAGATCGTGCGCAGGGCTGTGAAAGTGTCAACAAATTTAGAATCGCCTCAAGAGTGGGCTGACGCATCCAGAGTGTGCCGGCCACCTGACGAACGCGCATAACTCCGCACCGCTTGATGCTATTCGCATTAACGTAGATAATCATTCCCAAAGGATGGGTTCTGCTGATTTTTTCATTACAAATATTCAATGCTACACTAAGATCTCGGTAAAGACCACATTGATTGGTGCATGTTGAAGGCATGCCTAAGCCTACAACTCTAATTATCCATTTTAAATATGTGTCACATAGCTATCTGTATGATGGAGCGGTGTGCAGCTGTAGGGAGTTCTGTCGGACATTCAGAGCAGCATAAATTGAGGGGCAAACTGAAAACTAACTGAATTTTTTTTTTTTTTTTAATTTGCGTTTGAGCATAGAGAGCTAAAATGTTTGGTAAACGTGTATATTTTAGTGAATTTTACCTCACAAAATTTAAAACTGTAGCTCCGCTTTTGTGAAGTGAGAATACTAATGCGGATGATTGAGTTGCCCAAAAGTCATTTCATTCTTCTCTCGGAACAACTTGGTTCTTTACACTAAAAACATCATTAATGTTGCTTGGTAATCTGGATGCTTGGGCTAGTTGGTAACCATGCTTGGATGGAACAGCATCGGGATGTATCGTCATGTACTTCACAGGCACACAGAAGTGAACAGATCAAGTAGCAGCCAGTAACTCGTATATTTTCCTTCCTCAAATCGTTTTCTTCCTCTTTGCTATTAAAAAGATTTCAAAGTTTTAAGCACCATGAAACCAAATAGCCAAAATTATTAATGTTTTTGGCTATTTGGTTTCTGTGTTTAAAAACCTAAAATGTTCTTTTTAACGGCGAAGGAGAAGAAGGACGATTTGAGGAAGAAGAAATATATCACAGAGTTGTTAGTCAGTTGCCTGCGAGTCTGTTCTTCTAGTGTGCCTGTGAGGTGACTGTACTGTCGAGACCGGTTATAACGAAGTCGGTTATACACTGAAATAGCGGCAACAGCGAAGCTATCACGTACTTCCTTCCTATTATCCCTGCTATAATCGAGTCGGTTATAACGAAATAGCAGATATAGCGAAGTGATTTCCGATTCCCGTTGACTTTGTTATAACCGGTCTAGACAGTATATATCCGCGCTGCTTCTAACCAAGTCATTAATGTGTTTTTTTGTAATTTTTCACAAGAATGAAGCTACCTATACCTTCAAAATTTCACAATGTAAAATCTTCCACCAAAATACATTTTTGATAAAAATTTCACCTCGTTACGTGGAGACGCCTGTTTTTCTTATATGTTTTGAGTCTTGTTCACAGATACACCACATCGTGCAACCTCTAGCGCCACATTTGTCAGCGCTAGAAATAGCGCTGATGTTGTCGGTGCAGCACTTCATCAGCGCTGGTTACTAGCGTTGATTTAGCGCAGCACTGTACTATTCTCTAATGGTCCGCTTATCTGTCTATACCCTTCTATACATAAATTTCAAGTCCTCAAAACTGTTTGGAGGGTGACCTTCATCCGAAATATTTTGAACCCAATTTTGCTGGTGACAAACAAACATGGTATAAATTTAGACTTAAGTCCATACCTCGTTTTACTGAAACTGAGAGCTTCGGCTTTTGAAAACAGCTTGGAACTAGGTTCCAAAGACCTATCTCTCACTTCGGTGAGAAACGGTATGCAACACTGCCCTAAATACAGTCGCCGACCGATTTTCCGAACTTCGGAGGGACCGAAAATCTTGCGAATAATAGAGCAAGTACGAAAATCATCAGAGAAAACTTGACTTTATTACATCTAAGCGGCTTAAAATCAGCAGAACCCATCCTTTGGGAATGATTATCTCACGTTAATGCGAATAGCATCAAACGGTGCGGAGTTATGCGGTTCGTCAGGTGGCCGGCACACTCTAGATACGCCAGCCCACTCTTGAGGCGATTCTAAATTTGTTGACACTTTCACAGCCCTGCGCACGATCTCCGCAGCCCAGCACGTGCGTTTGTGTCACTTAGAAGGCGAGCAAAGCACGCGCCATACGCACAAACACTCAAAATGGTACCGACCAGACTTTCTGGCGTCTCAGCTAGTCTCAACCAACGGTATCTAAACGGTTGTTTATATCTTACCATAGATGCTTAGCAGCGCTGTCACATATCGGTGCGTGGCGCTCATGCACGAGGTATCCGCCTCGTGAGGCTGGAGCACGGCCGCTACATCACCCTCTCCCGAGCGCGGGAGAGGGTGAGCTAGCGGCCGTGCTCAGCCTCACGAGAGCGGAATGAGCCCTCGTGCATGGAACGCGCGCGCACCGGTAGCTGTGACAGCGCTGTAAGCGCGTCCTATGGTAAAGATATAAACAACCGTTTAGAGTGCTGAATGACTGCCTTCATAGCTCTGTGGTTAGCGCGTCTGCCTGCTGATCAAAGGGTCAACGGTTCAATCCCAGCCGGCGCCGGTCTTTTTTATTTATTTATCGACCCGCGACGTAAGAGGTTAGATAGCCAGATAGATAGATAGATAGATAGACGAAAAGTGCGTGAAGTATCCAAAGAATGCCATCGCGATTAAAAGCCAACACAGTGCCTGCTTCAGGTTACGCTCGCCAACTTCTATTAGCTTGAGAATTGCTGCCTTCTTCTACAGCGCAGAACAGCACTTCTGCTTTCTAGCAACACTTTGTAACGGCAGTACAACAGAAGGGCATGACGTAGCCAGTTGAACTAGCCAAACACACGTGAGTCAAACAAGAGAGGCACAAGTCCGCAACTGCAGGATGGCGAGGGAACAAAAACCAAAATGGTAACCAGCGATGATGAGCATGATGTGAGCTAGAGAAAAGAGAAGCTGTCAACAGCATCATTTAGCGGTAGGACTTAGCAGTACTCAAGTAGCGCTGTTGCCAAGCAATCCATGTGCAGCCAACATAGAACCTAAAATGGCAATCTCTTAAAGGTGTTTCCGCTGATCGCTTGAACGACTTTGTCCAAAATCAAACCTTCGGACTTTACGTTGTCCGAAACATCGAGGTGAATATGCTCTCATTTCTATCGGTTAGTCCACGGTTCCTCCTTTAGGTCCGAAATATCAAACAAGTCCGACTATCGGCGTCTGAGAAATCGGTCGGCGTCTGTAAAGCTTTTAGGAATTCAAAATTTAGGAATGAGCGTACCAATAGAAAAATAATTAGTGCACCCCTAAAGACATAATTTCAAAACGAGAGACACTTTTCGCTTAAACTCAAGGGGCAACTACCTGCGTTTGTATCAGCTGGGCTAGTTCCATGGGTCTTCGCCGGGTTGCTGGGAACCCGAGGTTACCCAGAATACCCTTGCAGGGTTGCTCCAAAATTTCAGCTATCACTGTCCCCCAGTAAAGCGCTCTTTCAGTTTAAGCTCTTTTTAAGAAGATCTGAGCCAACCATCAATACATAACTATGTGCCAAACAATCCTTAGAATGTGCATCATTGTATGCAAGGTCTGTAGACTTTTGCACCACCTTATTGCGTCAGTGCAAAGACAGGGAAAGATTCCTCGGCTATTAATGAGCAAAGACAGTTATTCCTCAAGGTCAGAAACATTTGGAACCCCTGGTCTAGTTGAAATGCATAAATACCATAATGTGCCCAATACATTCGGCTGAATTGTACTAAATAGTGCTTTGTCTTGTTTATCTGCGATTCCAAGGCTCACACTTATCTTGGTTATCAGTTGTTTAATTAGTCAAACCCACACACAGACTGAAAATAAGAATTGGAACCTAGTACTCACGGCCTTTTTGTCTGGCTGCGTGTCATCGTAGCCGGTTGTGAGGTCCCTGACGTTCTTAATCTTGTAGGATCCCAGTCGAAGGTGGTACTGCCAGTGCGAGGTGAGAAACAATAAACATTAATATGTGCCAGGGTGAACTGCAACCTTAAAATAACAAAAAAAGCTCTCTCACAATATTGTAATAATAATAATAATTTTCTTATTTTCCAAAACAAAGACAAGGGAAAAAAGCTGTTTATAAAAAGATAGACTGGTCCTAAGCCCCCAAAAATGCAGCAGCAGTGGAGCATGTTTGAAAATGCAGTCTTATACATTTAATAGGTATAACCCTCGCTCCACAGCTAGGGCAGCATAGTAAATTGAGGAGAAAGCTGTAAATCTAACTGAAAACATTTTTTTAAATTAGAATGTAGAGAGCTCAAATGTTTGTCAGACATGTATTTTAGTGAATTTTACCTCGCAGAATTTTAAAATGTAGCTCTGCTCTGTGAATTGGAGAACACCAGTGTGTGATGATTGAGTGGCCTCAGAGTCACTCTTCTTTGAACAACTCAATCTTGACACTAAAAACGTCATGAATGTTTTCAATTTTTTTCACAAGAATGAAGCTATCAATGTTTTCAAAATTTTACTACGTAAAATCTGCGCTCTGCTCTGGTGTCCTCCTTTGTCGAGTCCGTCGTTTTTTTTTGCTCTGTCTTAACCTTTCAAGTATATCGACCAAGTCGCCCAAGTTTCAACTTTAGTAAAATCCACCACCAAAATACACCTTGATAAAATTTGCTTTTATGTGAAGACTTCCACTTTTCCTATACTTTTACAAAATGAAAAAAAAAATGCACACTCCACATTAAAAGAGACAAAAACAAAACATAGACAAGATGTAGTTGGAATCGGACAATAGGTTGGAAAACATATTGTCATGCTGATGGAAAAGGCTTTCTCTTGACGAAAGTGCAAACTGAAAATAATGGCTTAACTGCAGCGAAGTTGTGCTGAGAAACAGCAGAAAGAGCATCGGTACAGATAGCACCGCACGTCACAGCGGCGGCGGACAGCTGAGCAGCGCGGAGCGTCCTACTTCGCATCGTTCGGCAAGGTCACGTCGGCTCTCTTATGTTTTACACTGCAAGAGTAAACTCCGAATCTTCTCTAGCAGCGGAGAAGCCTTCCTCCTCGGTCATGCACATGGCAACACCGTGTAAGATGCTCACTGGATATATTGTTAATTTCAATATATTCGACACTAGGCTGGTTCAGAATGATCGGAAGAGTGCATGTTATCAGGCTGACTTGATACTTGTTGCATGAATAAATGGTACTTCATAGTAACAGGGGTTAATATGAATAAAATTGCTGCCCTCAAGTCTGTTTGTAGACAGAGGAACGTCTGCAAAAAATATTATTACTCCTAATACTCCCGGAGAGATAGTACACTTGGAACTAAGAGTGAACTGGATGAGTAACAGCAGGTACAGTCGAATCTCTGTAGTCTCAAACTTCAAGGGGGACCAAAAAATTTGCTTTGAATAAAGTAAAGTTTGGAATTAACAATAGGAGTTTCCTTCCCAGAGACACACATGGGATGGGGCCTGCAAGTAAAGGTTTGAATTATCCGCAAGTTTGAATTAAGAGAGTTCTGGAGTCTAATGAGAGTCAGACTGTATGGGTTTAGGTTATGGGTGGCTTAGGCCTGGCTACTGTGAAGTTTCTTAGTTTTGTTTGTTCTGTTTTGGTCGCACCCTGAAAGGTAATTTCCAGGGTGCAACCAAAAGGTGCAAAAAAAAAAGAAAAAGAGAAAACTAAGAAAACCACAGAGAAGCCAGGCCTCCAAATGCAAAGGCTTAATGTAAAAATGAGATACCGACGTGTTATTAACATCGCACAAGCGCAGCCTCTACCGTATCCTTGCCCCCGCAAGCGACCAGTAGGGCGCTGGAACATCTTTGCGGATCGTCGGGCTGGTGATGGCAGATGGGGACAGATGTATGCATGACATGGCATCTCATACCCGTTCATCGAGGTGCGGGCATAAGTCCCAAAGTGTTGTCAAGGTGCAAGGAGAACAAGCAGAGACAATCTGCTCGGTGTCAAAAGGAGACTACAAAGGTCTAAAAACTGGGTGACTCCAGCCGTCACACGAAATGTATGTCCGCTCTAAAATGGGATATGCATCCGCTATCTGGACTCGTCTATCAAACTCTACCCAATTAACCAGATTTAATCTGCTCTAAAATCAAGCCGCCGATTTTATTTCGCCATTATATTCTATGTTTTCGAGAGCATGTCATTAACAAAACAAAATTATTTGACTTCTTTGCTGGTAGCGTGGCATACCATTTCGCTCATAAGCTTAATTCACAGATTATGCAACAACCTCCACTTGAACATACTCGTAGAATACCGCGCATCCGCCGCCCATTCCACATTAAGCGCCCATTACCAAACTTGTCGTGATCTGAGAAAATACGCACAGTACATTTATGTGCAAAACTGATGACCGGACAAGCGCTCTATCCCCCATTCTCTTACGATTATTTTTATGATTTTAAGCTGGGCACTTGCCCGGTATTTTAGTGGTACATCTTGCACCATTGAATGCGTTAATGAAGAATCACAGTAACTTTAACGCTAGCAGCTTCAAAACATATCTTCCGCTCACCATTAGGCATTCACTAACTCTTTCCTTGCCATGTGCCATTGAACTCTGAAACCATGTTCCTGACGTAAGGTAAGTTGTTTCATCTCAAATCCAGAAAATGCCCGCTCAAAATGAGCCCCCAGTTTTCATTGCTACATCACTAACTACCACGCACTTTCAATAGACAAAATGTTTTAGGTTGTGATAGTGTTACGAGATATTTAGAGTTTAATTTATTTCATGTCTATACATTATATTTACTCCCATTAAATGCCCGAATTCTATTATTATGTATAGATTTTTATGTCGATACGTTCTGCAGTGTGCGCTCTCCAATTTTTTGGTTCATATGCACAATTTTAACTTTCTTCGTTAATTTTTTATCAAATTGTATGGCACATATAATGCCAAAAGGCCTTGGAGGTGTTTTGAATAAATAAAAAATCAGCAGAACCCATCCTTTGGGAATGATTATCTACGCTAATGCGAATAGCATCAAACGGTGCGGAGTTTTGCGCGTTCGTCAGGTGGCCGGCACACTCTAGATACGCCAGCCCACTCTTGAGGCGATTCTAAATTTGTTGACACTTTCACAGCCCTGCGCACGATCTCCGCAGCCCAGCACGTGCGTTTGTGTCACTTAGGAAGGCGAGCAAAGCACGCGCCATACGCACAAACACTCAAAATGGTACCGACCAGACTTTCTGGCGTCTCAGCTAGTCTCAACCAACGGTACTCTAAACGGTTGTTTATATCTTTACCATAGGACGCGCTTACAGCGCTGTCACAGCTACCGGTGCGCGCGCGTTCCATGCACGAGGGCTCATTCCGCTCTCGTGAGGCTGAGCTAGAGGTCTCCCGAGCGCAGGAGAGGGTGAGCTAGAGGGAGAGGGTGAGCGCGGGAGAGGGTGAGCTAGCCCTCGTGCATGGAACGCGCGCGCACCGGTAGCTGTGACAGCGCTGCAAAGCGCGTCCTATGGTAAAGATATAAACAAATGTTTAGAGTGCGGTGAATGACTGCCTTCATAGCTCTGTGGTTAGCGCGTCTGCCTGCTGATCAAAGGGTCAACGGTTCGAATCCCAGCCGGCGCCGGTCTTTTTTATTTATTTATCGACCCGCGGCGTAAGAGGTTAGATAGCCAGATAGATATATAGATAGATAGATAGATAGATAGATACATAGACGAAAAAGTGCGTGAAGTATCCAAAGAATGCTATTCGCATTA
>JAZHYW010027936.1:0-10151 GCA_037355805.1 Ixodes ricinus | reverse complement strand
TTTTGATTTTGATTTTGATTTTGACGACGATGATATTATCGGAACATTTGATACATCTTAATCACTGAAACAAAACTTCTTAAATGAAGATAATAGAGACTGGAAAGTGTTTCTTTCTTAGTGCGAAAGCAGTAACAGTCCCATGGAGTGGAGCGAGCGTTGTTTGCAACCGCGAAAAACGCCAAAGAAAATCCCTCCGCAGAACGGCTCTTAAAATAGCTGCGACACGGGCAGCGCACCGGGTATAATTCTAAAGAACACCAGCCCACAGAGCGGTGCTGCCACGCGCCGCCGCAGCAGCGCACACCTACCGCTCCCCAGAACCCGGCCGGCTGGTGTCTGCAGAGGCTGCGCGGCTGGCCTCTGCAGAGGGCCAGCCAAGCAGCCTCTGGGGATGGGCTGCAACAAAAGGCCCTAACAATGGCACGTGATCCCCCATTGCTAGTGGAAGCGAGGACGAACCCCCAAGGAGGTTATGCTATCCTATCTACATAAAAAAGAAAGCTGCAATGTCACTGTATCATTGACGATAAAGAGGCAGTCGACAGGATCGTGTGCAGAGCAACAAGAACGTAGTTTAATGGACGTCGGCGGTATTTATCAAATAGCGCCGGGCGCACTGCGCATGACTAGTGCCTTGTCATGCGAGGCGTTGTACATGATAAGCCCGATACATCTCTTCACGGGTAACAAAAGACAAAGTATAAAGTACAAGTTCATGCCACTTGATTGAAGTCAGAGTCATAATGAAGACGCTCTGGAGGCTTCACCGTGCGAGTCGACTTCCTGGCTTGTGACCCTGACCCGCCATCGCCTGAAGGTTGCTGTTGGCGTGACGGTGCTAAGGGCTGCGTCGTCGTACCAGTGGCCAGGTTTCTGTTGGCCGTAGGTGCTGCACCGCCGTTTGGAGTTTCCTGGATCTGCGACGTCGCCTCGTTGCTCGGGGTCGACTCTGTCTGGACTGGCAGCTCGGTGCCATTCTCGTCTGGACCGGGCGTACTCCAGTCGTCGTCGTCACTCGCTTCCGCATAGCGCTCTCTGGTATGTAGCAGGTGCTGCCGGTTACGTCTCAGCATTCGGTGATCTTCTGTCAACACACGGTAAGACCTGGGAGCGGCCGTGTCAACCACCTTGGCTTTCCGCGACCATGCAGTGTCTCTAATCCTCACGACGTCCCCTTGAGCTAACGGTGGCAGTGGTTGCCCTTTTCGAATTTGAACGTGTTTCTTTACTGTAGTGGCTGTTACTTCGCCAAAGTCCGGAATGTTAGTCCGAAGACGCCTGCCTTGAAGAAGTTCCCCCGGAGATCGGCCGTCTTCTAGTGGCGAAGAGCGGTAGGCCAGCAGGCCTAACCAGAAGTCGTCCCTGGATTCTTCAGTTTTCTTCAGAATGCGCTTGACAATCTGCACACCCTTTTCTGCGAGTCCGTTAGACTGAGGGTAGTGGGGGCTGGACGTGACGTGTTTGAAGTCATACCTCTTCGAGAAGGCGGAGAACTCGTGGCTGGAAAACTGCGGTCCATTGTCGGTGCAGACTTCGAGCGGTATGCCGTACCTTGCGAACATGGAGCTGAGTGCCGCAATTGTGGTTCTTGCGCTTGTGTCCGTCAGCTTCTCGACCTCTGGGAAATTGGAAAGCGCGTCAAACGCAACGAGGTATGAGTTTCCTCCAAAAGCAAAGATGTCAACCCCAACCCTGCACCATGCACAGCTCGGAAGTGGGCGCATTAGTAGTGGTTGTACTGGTTGCTTGTAAGAGAACTTTCTACATGTAGAGCAGTTCTGTATCAGCAGGGTGATGTCGCCGTTGAGACCCGGCCAAAAAACAAGGCGTCGTGCCCTTTCTTTGCATTTCTGTAAACCGAGATGACCGGCGTGAATTCTTTGTAGGATTTCTTGTCGCATGCTTCTCGGTACGAACACTTTTGTTCCCTTAAAGAGTATTCCGTTCACCACAGATAGTTCCGATGCAAAAGGTTTGAGTTCACCTTGGAGTGGCTGGCCAGCTGACAGGCTGCTGATGCTCGACTGCACGTAGTCGTCCCGAGCAGTCTCTTCAGCCAGTTTTTCTTGCGTTGCTTCCGTCACCATGGAACCCAGGAGCTGAATCGCGTGTACTTCCACGTCGTCTGTGGCACCAGCCTTGTCGACCTGACCGACGGGAGACGCCCGTGACAGCATGTCTGCCAAGACTAGGTGCTTCCCTGGAACATACTGCAGGACATAGTCGTATTTGAGAAGTCTTAAAAAAATCTTTGTAAACGAGGCGGCATGTCACAAATTCCTTTCATTGCAACAGACAGGAGCGGCTTGTGGTCTGTCTCAATGACGACCTTCTGCCCGTAAACAAACTGGTGAAATTTGTCGCAACCAAACAAAATGCTAAGCGCCTCTTTTTCAATTTGTGCGTAACGTTGTTCCACTTGCGTTAGCGCTCGGGATGCGTAAGCCACCGGTCGCCAGTGACCGCCGTGACACTGCAAAAGCGCCGCACCGACGCCGTCTTTCGATGCGTCACACGTTATCTTCGTCTCCTTTCGAGGATCGAAGATTGCTAACACGGGCGCTGTACTAAGAATCTGCGTGATGCTGTTCCACTCGCTCGCATGGTTCTTGGTCCACTCAAACACCGAATGAGTCTTGATAAGCGCTCGCAACAGCCCCGTTCTTTCAGACAGGTGCGGCACATATTTTCCGAAGTGGTTAATCACTCCCAGCATACGCTGAATGTCTGTTTTGTTCTTTGGCACCGGCATTTCCAGCAGGCCTTGCACCAGCTTTGGATTGGGCGAGATACCTTTCGCTCCGATTATGTCACCCAGGAACTGTATTTCCGTTAAGCCGAATCTACATTTCTGTGCGTTAAACGTTAAACCAGCTTTTTCAGCAGCTTTCAACGCTGACACTAGGCGGTCATCATGCTCTTGCCGCGTCGCGCCCCACACCAGAATGTCGTCAATATACACGTGCACGCCAGGTAGACCATCGAACACTTGACTCAGTGTCCTTTGGAAAACTTCTGGCGCCGACGAGATACCAAAAGGCAGCCGGAGGTAACGGTATCTGCCAAAAGGAGTTGCGAAAGTACATATTTTCGACGTTTTCTCGTCCAGTGGTATCTGGTGGAAGCCAGAGTTTGCGTCTAGGCAGCTAAAGTAGACTGCGCCGGCCAGTTCTCCTTCTATGTCTTCCCGCTTGGGAAGCTGGTAGTGCTGCCTCTTTACATGCTCGTTAATTCTTCTTGGGTCCATGCAGACCCGAAGTCTGCCATCTTTTTTCTTGACCAAAACCAAAGGGCTTACCCAATCGGTCGGGGAGTCTTCTCTTTTGATGATTCCCGCTTGCTCCATTCTTTGGAGCTCGTCGCGAAGAGGCTGACGGAGGGACAGGGGCACCCTCCGGGCTGGCTGGACGACGGGGGCGGCACCAGGCTGCAGGACCATGCTGTAGGGCTGCTTCAGGCAGCCTAATCCATCGAAAAGGTGCCTGAAATCTTTAGTAGCCTTGTACTCCTCCGAAGTTCCGATGGCGTCCACTGTGCGCTGCATAATTGCTAGCGCCTTCAGAAGGGTATGCACTTGGGCTGGATTGGTGATCCATGTTTTTGACGGTAAAAGCGCTAAAACCACAGACAAGTAAACGAAACGAACAACACAGAGCGCTACTTGCAACTGAAGTTTATTCTTCGCTTGCGTCCAGTTTCAGTATGGCCTAGCGACCATCTTTCACGACAAAGAACTTCACACTTTTAGCAGCGTTTCCGACGGTCACCTTCTGGCACGTCATTTCACGTCAACCTGCAGCGCGTTAAGTCTAAAAGTAAAATGAAAACTATTCGTAATTACCAAAAGGCAAATTTTGAAGCTATTAATAGTGATCTATCCGTCTTCCTCGAAACATTTTTGAAGGACTTTGAATTTCGCAGCGTGCAATCCAACTGGGATATGTTCGTGGCCAAGATCAACGACTTAACTAATAAGTACATTCCTACCCGCACTATCACATCTAACAGTAATGCTCCCTGGTATAACCCCCACATCAGACGTCTATCTAACAGAAAAAAGCGATTGTACAGATCGGCCAAATCATCCTCAGACGATGCTCGTTGGACCGCTTACAAACTGGCTTCTGATGAATACGTGGCGGCAATTAAAACAGCCAGAGAAAAATACCATAAAACTACCTTACCATCCATGCTTGCAACCGACATTAAAAAATTTTGGCGCGTGATAAACCCTGCTGATGATGTTAATATTTCACTAGTTGACAGTTCAGGGAATCTCATTCCCCCTCAACAATGTCCGTTTATCTTCAATGAAATTTTTACGCGTAATTTTTCTGTAACTTCCAACGTCCCACTACCGACCACCAATTCTTACGATTACCCTACTATGTTCCCGATAATCATAGAGCCTTTAGGTGTCGAAAGCATAATTAGATCACTCAAACTTTCCTCCGCTCCTGGTTGTGACCTCATCAGCCCCAAATTTTTAAAATGTACGAGCTTTTATTGTTCAGTTATGCTATCAAACATTTTTCAACAGTCAATCGATAATGGTTGTCTCCCAGCTGAGTGGACGGTCGGGAAGGTGATTCCACTCCATAAATCAGGTAACAAGCATTCTCCACTTAATTACCGACCGATATCACTCACCAGCATTCCATGTAAAATTTTCGAACATATACTGTCTTCGAACCTCGCCAACTTCCTTGAATCGAATTCGTTTTTTACGTCGTCACAACATGGCTTTCGAAAAACCTACTCGTGTGAAACACAGTTGGTATCAGTCCTTCATAAGCTAAATGTCATTCTTGACCATTCCTCATTTGCCGATTGCATCTTTCTAGACTTTTCAAAAGCCTTTGATAAGGTATGCCATAAGCTATTACTCTATAAATTGCACCAACTTAACCTTGATCCAAAACTTCTTATCTGGCTTGAATGTTTTCTGGTTAACCGCTCGCAGTTCATTGTAGCTAATAATCATCTCTCTCAGCCGAGTGGCGTTCACTCCGGTGTGCCACAAGGCTCTGTGCTCGGACCTCTTCTTTTTCTTATATACATTAATGATCTACCCTCTTGTGTCTCTTCCCATATTCATTTGTTTGCCGATGACTGTGTTGTATTTAGGGAAATAACTTGTGAAAATGACATTAACACGCTCCAGTCCGATCTTAACGCTATTTCTGTTTGGTGCAAAACGTGGTGCATGGAATTGAACATTAACAAATGTAAATTTATGCGCGTGTCCAGGAAAAGTCATAATCTACCTGTTTACCATCTTCATAACTCGCCCCTAGACGCTGTGACTAGTTATAAATATCTTGGTATTCACATCACATCAAATCTCACTTGGACAGTTCATATAACATATATAATTAATAACGCTAACCGTATGTTGGGATATCTTCGACGTAATTTTGCAAAAGTTCCCTCATCTCTAAAACTTTTACTTTACAAAGCACTAATTCGTCCAAAACTCGAATATGCCGTTTCAGTCTGGGATCCTTGTCATGAAAATCTAATTCACTCACTCGAAATGGTCCAGAATAACTCTGTTCGCTTTATTTTGTCCAACTATAACAGAACTGCGAGCATAACCACAATGAAATCCAGCCTCAACTTACCGTCTTTGTCATCTCGTCGTAAAAACTTTCGTCTTTGCCTCTTTCACAAGTTGTTTTATCACCCCCATCTCCGCGCTGAACTTATTTTACCTCCCCAATACGTTTCATCTCGATTAGATCACGTCCATAAGGTCGGCGTCCCATCGTGCAGGACTAATGCTTTTTTCAGACATTTCTCCCACGCACATCAGAAGAGTGGAATCGCCTTCCCGTACCAACAGCTTCAATCGAAGACCTCCAACTGTTCAAGAACGCCTTAGCCAATATTGTATGAATAGACGCCATTTGTTTATACTTCTAGTAACTGCTTTCTTTTACTTCATAATCATTTATGTTTGTAACCACTCCCCTCTTCAATGCCAAAGGCCCTGAGGGTACATGTAATAAAATAAAATAAATAAATAAATAAATAAATAAATAAAAAGTTGCTAATGTCTCCTCCTGTGTACGCTCGCAGGACGGAGCTACTGGGCTTCAACGCTTCTGGCGCTCGCAGCTTTTTGTACACAGAAAACGCAAGCAGGCTTACTTGAGAACCGGTGTCAACTTTAAAAAAAGAATTATCGAGCAGAAACTTTAGCTTTCATTATCCTTTCGTGGTTTCCGTTTTCCCCGCCTGTCTCAAGAACGTCAAGTCATCGTTGACGTCATTTTTGCTTATTTCGTCAAATAGAATCTATAGTTAGGACGAGCAAATCGCGAAGTGATTAAGCGTCCGGGGTGAGTTGTATATTTTCCCGTGGGCGGGACACCGTCTGACTTCTGGCTTGTTCACACTTGCGAAATACGCACTCGCCGCCGACTGGATTCGCTCGCCGAAAAAAGATCGGGCCGTTCACATTTGTTGCCGCCTGCGGAGTGCGCGGCGCGAGCGTCTCGCAGTTTCCCGAACAGACGAGAGCTGACGAGAGCTCCCAAACCTCCTCCTTGCCCGCGCGCGTCTCGTCGCCATCGTCGCCAGCTCGTCAGCGGGGATCTGACGTCAGCAAGCGCCACTTCCCCCGTGCGTTCTGATTGGCTTGCGGCGAGAGAAAACTTTTTTCCGGCGTTCAAAATTGGTCCCAGAGCGATCTTGCTCTCCGCCGGAAATTCTGCCTGCTTTCGTCGCCGGGCGTCAGAATTCTCGCGGATCCGGCCGCCGGTTCGCAAGTGTGAACGAGGCATACGTGTCGCCGATTACATTTCCCGCAGGCAGCGTAATTTCTTTTTTGTCTTTTTGGTCCGCCTTGCTGAGTTGCGATGCCGCTTCGCGACTCCAACTAACTATAGGTGGCGCCACTCGTTTTCCAAAATGGCGGTTTTAGTGAGGGTCGGAGATGCGTGCCGCTGTTGAGCCCGTCTAGTTTTCTGGCTTTACTGAGCGACACAAATTATTTCTGGTAACACGAGGAAGCTAGGGTGTTATGAGCGCAGTTCACTTCTTTATCCTGAAAAAAAAAACGGTGCTTAGCGTAATACTTACTCCAGGAGGCACGACTTAATTCTGGAGCGAAACCGAAACTAACCTCTTTTTTTGATTTAATTTTTCGATATCGTCTTAATTTCGGATTCTTTCATAACTCACATCGTAATTATGTACACGTCTCACATCGTAATTATTTAGTAAAGAAGTTGTTCGCGCTAGCTTTATTTTTTGACATACATGTTCGATCCAGGCTGATATTTGTAGTTGTTGAAAAAATCAGTGCCGATATTTGTCCGTTCTCGCTGCTTTTCTCGCTCAGATAATTGTGATGGGAAAATATGAACTGCGGGCCTTTTAATGAGTTTTTAGGCATTTAGATAATTAATTTGTTTAACATTATTCCCATCACAAGAATAAGAGAATAATTCCAATTTTGACAATATATCCCCAAAACGTATAAATTAATAGACGCTGTTCTCACTGCAACAACCCAAAGGCGTTCAACCAACCAGCCCAGCAAGCTATCCGGTTACGGAATCTGAGTCAGGCAGCTGAAGTGTGTGTGTGTTTTTTATAGCAACGCGTGACGCATAGGACTTTATATTACATCCAGTGTTTGACTGTTTGTCTATCTTGATAACGATGTCAGAGTTTTTCATATGCTAAAAAGAAAACAAAATTATACCTTTCTGGAAAGACTATTATGGTTAAATGGCGTATTTTTGTGATCTTGGCGTTAATTCGGGGCATACATTGCCGCCATTTGTATTAATAATAATGATATTAAAATTCAGATATTTTAATACGTAATTTTTCAAGCTCTAATAATAATTTGTTGCTTATGATCTAATTTCAAACGTGCGAACAAATATAACAATCAAAAGTGTGCACTTTTAGTTACCAAGTAATAAAATAAAAATAGTTTAAAATTAATGAAAACATTCTAGCTAATGTGAGAAATCCACGTAAAATTACATTAATTGTGGGTAAAGTATATTTTGCTATCAAAGTCGCAACTTTTGACAATCGGCAAAACGTCCAAAGTCGCCGCCAATATCCTTCCAGACCAAATGCCCAAAAGTAAAAAATAAAAAAATAAATAAAACATTTTTTTAGTTGTCCAATTTTTTTATAACATTTAGTTACTTTCATTTTTATACGCTCCGTCGTTTTGCCAATCTCAGCCTTTCCAGTTCGAAGGGACGCCTACCTGCTTGCACGTCTGCTCACTGCAGCACGTTTCGTTGGCGTTGGAAGCCGGTGAAACAGTTGTGAGTTTTATTTAGTATTGCGTATACGAGCGAGCGCAAGCGCTGTGTGTTTGCGTTAGCTTTGCGTGTTCCACACTGCGCGTAAGCGAAGGCCAAAATTTCGGTCTTGGATGGCGCATGGCGATGAGGCGCACGCACAGCGTGGGGCACGCTACTCTAACTCAAACGCACACCGCTTTCGTTTGCTTCTATGCGCAATACTAAAACTCTCCAGTAAAGGTACAATCCCATACCGGCTGCAGCACTACGTTGGGACAGTGAAGAGTGTTGCTTGCGTTCGGAAATGACATTTCTTGAGCCATGATCGCGAGCAGTTCTGCCGTGCCCGCTGAGCAGGAGAATCGGGGGACCCTCACTAGAGCGCTTCCCGTTTCCGCCGCGGGAGGGCGAGCGTCGAGCTGGAGACGCGAATAGCATCGATACGGTCAGCCGCCTTTATCCAGACTTGGTTTCGTTGCGCCTGAGTTTCCGCTACTTTGCACATTTCTTCTGCCTTTAGAAACGTTAGACCCTTCTCTCGATGCATTTTCTCGCGAAGCTTCGAATCATTCGTGAAAAACACGATCTGGGGCCCTAATCTGGACACTTGGCGAGACAGTCGGCGAGAAATCCGGCGACCATGATTGGCCAACGCCGCACTTGACCTTGGTGCCGGCCAATCATAGCAGCCAGATTTCACGCCGACTTTTTCGCCTAGTGTCCAGATTAGCGCAACTCGTCTGTGATCATTGAGTCATGCCGTTCTCCGAAATTGCGCTGGGCGGCTAGCCTTTTCAGGGCCTCTAAATCCTGTCAAACACAAAGTTGGGGCCGAAGTTCACGGAGCGCACCGATTGGACTATCACGACGATGACTTCGCGCTTTTTCCGCCGACGTCCAATCGGCGCGCTCCGTGAACTTTCTGCTCCAACTTTGCTTTTGACGAGTTTAGTGCCCCAGGTGTCAAATAAACTTTTCGACGGGTTCTCCACTTTATTGCTCACCTCGGGGAAGTAGGCTTCAAACTTTCTGACGAGGGTTGCGTAGTTGTCCTGGTCTTCCCCGTCTTCAAACTTGAAGTTGTTAAAGACGCCGAGTGCTTGATCACCGGAAACGCTCAGCAGGACTGCAGTTTTTGCAGCGTCACTTCTTGGACGTTCTTTTGATGCCGTAGCCTTGAGAAACCACTCAACCTTCTGCTTGAAGCGCTTCCAGTTTTCGAAGAGGTTGCCCGACAGTCACAAAGGCTCCGGCGTTTTGAGCAGATTCATCGTCGTTGCTGCGCCGCCTGACTACGCTTAGGCCCGTACCGGCCACTTCTTACACCATGTATCGGGATGAGAAACAGGCAGTCGACAGCGTGGTGTCCCGAGCAACAAGAACAAAGTTTAATGGACGTAGGCGCTATTTATCAGATAGCGCCGGGCGCACTGCGCATGCCTATGCATTGTCATGCGAGGCGTTGTACATGACAAGCCCGATACAAGGCCTATTTGACGAATGGGCCGCCGAGGAGTTGGCTTGCGAGGAGTATGGGCCTAGACCCGTATATGTGTTAACAACATATCGCTGCACGATAATCGTACGTAAGGGCGTATTAGGCGAGAAAATTGCGAAATCCTGTGCGATCATTGTGAAAGATGGCTTGCTCTTGCGCTAAGTTCTTTAGAGAGTGCCGTCGCGCGTGACATTTAAATCCAGCGATGTTTGGGATGGCAAACTAAGCTACGAAGATCGAAGGAAAAAACGTAAAGTAATAAGATAAATACACGAAGCGACATAAACGTATCACTTCTCGAACAAGGAGGGTTCATCGACAAACAAACAATGTAATCCTTTTTCGCTTCTCAAAAAAACAGCAATACGTAA
>JAZHYW010027933.1:0-16590 GCA_037355805.1 Ixodes ricinus | reverse complement strand
TTTCTTTGTAGCCGGCTTAGACATCATCAAAAATGTTACGGTAATGATAAAGCACTCACATCAGTCACTCTGCAACAAACGTGACATGGTTAAAGTACTTCAATTGTGTAACACCTTCGAGTACAGATACCCAATCAGGAACATCAGGCTCCAGCCTTCCACACTTGTACCATCCGTCGAAAAGATTCTCTTAAGTACTCATGAACCGGACGGACATCCACATTGGCATGACGGACAGCCATGCGAGATTACTACATGCTATGTAGGCCAAGAAGCATGACGAGATCACTACAGCACACCGTTTTCTTTATCTATGGCTAAGTACCTAATACCGTGGGCATCCAGAGGTAGATCTTTTCAGTGTTCGTTATGGCACATTCCAAAGAAAACCCCATCCCAACATCCTAGGAACACATGCTCAACTGTCTCTGATTTTTACACAAGAAACAATTTGCACCCCAGGCTACAAACATACCTTTGTCTTCCATCCAAGTTTTAACCGGGAAGACTCCCATGTGCAATTTAAAAAGAACGTTTTGACTCCCAGCAGGGGCTGACATTCTTTTAAACGGGCTGAAGAACGTTCTGCCTTGGGCCTACGGAGTATAAGGATCTGTTACAGCGGGACGGGGAACACAGCATCAGCAAGGGCTGTTGTTTAATGACAACCGCAAGATTGGAAGCCCAATACGAACTGTTTATTAGTCTAAACCTACAACTCAAGCTTTGTTAAAACAGAGGAAAGTGCTTTTTGCGTGGCGTCTTTCGTGGCGTTTCCTTTTCAATCTGTGTCTGAGAAACCCGTCGTCCCGTGATCATTTTCCTTCTCCTCCATCACACCGACGTTTCAGATGCCGCTTCTTTCTCCGTCCTCCCTGGTCCAAATGCCCACAGAGCACCCACAGAGAATTTGTGCGGGGTCCTACATAGCTCTATGGGACACCTGTGGGTCTCTGTAGGTCTCCCAAAATCCTTGTGGGGATGAGGCTGTGGGTCTATGGGACGTGTGGGAAACTCTGTGGGTTGCTTTCTGTAACCCACACAGCCTGTGGGGATGGGGCTGTGGGTCTGTGAGACATGTGGGGATAGGGCTGTGGGTCTATGAGACATGTGGGAGGCTGTGCGGGTTGCTTTTTGTAACCCACACATCCTGCGGGTATAGGACTAGTTTCTATGGGACATTGTGTGGATGGCTTTAGGTAATCCACACCATGTGATCAGGACCATGGGCTTTATAGGACATGCGGGACACTGTAGGTATCCTAGTAGTAATCCTACACATATTCAGTGAGCACTCTGTAAGAAGTATGTGGGAAACCTGCAGGGACCCTATCATGTTGCTGAAAATGCGGGAAAGTACTTAGCCCTAGGCTGCTTGCATTTTATTATGTGACAGTAAGCTATAACAGCTGCTTTCTTATGTTGACTCATGCCCACCAGCATATATGCTTTTGAAAAGAAACTACAGAGAATTTTTATTCCTTCACAAAGTTGTTCATGACAGGGTAAATTCGGTGGCTTTATTACAAACTATTGAGTTTCATGTTCCCTCTCGCCCGAGCCGATACATTTCAACTTTTCATCCAACTTGCATGTCCGCTGTAAACCCATTGTCAAGGTTACAAATTGCTTTTGATTCAAAGAAATTTAACCTCGACATCCTTTTACCCACCCAGGAGTTTATGTTAAATCTACGTGACTGGATGTCTGTGAACTAATCAATAATAATTTTGCATTATGATAATGTTGCATGACTTTTATTGATACAACTTTGTTATTTCCTGTATTTTTAGGCTTTACTCCATGTATGTTTAGTGCACCACACTGTTAACCGAGAGGTTGTTTGTGGGCACGAGAAAAATAAAACAATCTATTATTATTATTATTTTTACAGAATCTTTTGCTCATGCATCACACACATTCCGACTGTTTTTCTTTAGTCGACATTACTCTGAAGTTGCCAGTCTTGTGTTCTGGATTGTTCTGGCCTTATCAGACATATGTTCTGCATTAATAAGAGTGCCCACAGGTTGTCATTAGTAACAACAGGTATAAGTAGGCAGTTCCAGGGGTGGATACAGGAATTTCCTGAGGTGTGGGGGGGGGGTCAGCACATCTGGATCCCCCTTCTGAGTCCGCCCCTGGGCAGTTCTAAGGAAAATATGCACAATGAGGACTTGATTGGACTCTTAGTATGTTTATTTTATATGCATCCAATGGTCATAGAATGAGACAAGAAAAACTAGTACAATAACAGCTGTGCATGACAAAACAATCATTCTACAGCAGAATGGCAACTGAATCTAACATGAAGGCAGTTTCTCAAACCCCAGAATGTGACCTTCGACTGCAAAGTGAACAGAAGGACAAATAGTTTTCTTTGAATGAGATGCATATATCTATGTTACAAATATTATCAGATAACATATTTCAAATTTCCACTGTAATGACTATAAGTGTCAGTCAAGCCCATGTGTTCACAATATTCATAAGATACTACAAAAATTCATGTTTCAGAGAAGCGTTGCATAAGAGTTGAGGGGGTACATTGAAAGCATGCACACAAGTATGCATCAAAGTATGGCATTCAAATGGGGAATGGGTGGTCAAGTGTGTTGCCACACTGCAGCTTGGAGAATGAGAAGGAAAAGCATGCACTGCAGAAGCCAGGGATTCTTAGCTCAAAAACCTATCCCCATATTAAAAGCATAAATAGATTATACAGCAGTATTTTTTCTCAAAATGAGCTAAGTCCAGAAACCGTAACTAAGCCAATTTTTGCATAAAATTCAAAGTACATGTGGGTGTGCATCGTTTCCAAAAATTGTAGCAAGCTGAAATCAGTCATAATATGCAAGGAAAACCATGGTACAGGTGGCCACATTATAGGACTAGTTAAAAGATAATTTTATAAGCAACACATTCTCACCTTATCTCAGTTTCACTTCACATAGATTTAGCTCTTAGAAAAAAAAAAACTCCTCAAATATGCATGGAACAGGGTGTCTACAAACCTGGAAAACCTGGAATTTTCAGGGAATTTTGAATCATCTGGAAAAATTGGGGAATTATCAGGAAAACCGTCAGAAAGGTGGTTAAATCAGGGAAAATGACCAATGAAGGTGGCACGGCGGAGCAAAATGAAGTGCAACGGTTGCACATCGGCACACCTATGCTAAATAATGTTGCTGAAATGCCATCCTTCGACCCACAAATGGTCAGGAAATTTTATCGAAACTGTCAGGGAAAAACCTGAAACAGTCAGGGAATTTAAAATCAGTAATTTGATAAACACCCTGATGGAAGCGCAACGGCGTTAGGAGGAATTGGTGATCAAGTGTGTTAACGCACTACAGCTCTGGACATGTGGAAAGAAAGCTTGCACTGCAGAAACAAGGGATTCTGGGCCATACCCACCTACCACTGAAAGTATAAATATAAATATAAATGGAAGCTCAACAGCATTCAAAGAGAAGGATCTGTGATCAAGTGTGTTAATGCATCAAAGCTCGGAGGAACTGGGGCAAACGTTAACAGTACACAAATTCCCAGATTTCGGGTATGAGATGCAACTGAAACAGTAAAACTGGGAATTGCTAGAGAATTTAAGACATCTGGAAAAGTCGGAGAATACTCAGGACAGGGGTGGAAGCGGGCTAGAGCCTTTTGTAGCAGGGCTGGGAGCAGCAAAAGTCCCACTTTGGAGCAGTTTTGGAGCAGTAAAAGGCTCGCTTTAGAGCAGCTCGGGAGCAGCAAAAGTAAGTTTTGTAGCCGTAGAAGTAGGTTTTGGAGCAGGTCACGGAGGTCAAACAGGTGTCTAAAAGTGATTTGTTGTTGCTAAATGTGAAAATGTAGCAAAAATATATGCATGCACATCCCAGAATAATTTTCAAGCAACATACATACATACCTTTCTATTTCTATTGCATTGAAATATGGAATATTGGCAATTTATGCAAAGGAAAGGCTTTGAGAACCATTCCGGCAGCAGGCAGAGTCATGATAGACTTTATATGGGAGGCCCCGACAATAAAAGCACAACTTGAGCCACGCCAGTACAAAACCGTCTATTTAATAGACCAATTGTAAACATGTATCCAGATAACTAAACCACTGCAAGGTGTCAGATAAACTACCTTCGCTGACTACAGTTTTTGTTTAATAAGAATACACATGTTCAATCACTGCTTAAAAAGCCCTATATCAAGTTTAGTAACAAAATACAAGGCTACTGACATTTGACAAAAATTCAGATGCAAGTTAAGCAAGTTAAGGTGCGTTCACGACAGGAATCGGCAGCGCGGGAGTGTTGTACGGCATTTCTGATGTAACCCCCACTCCTCCACGCTAAAGGAAAGAAACAAAAAAGTGTGTAGCACTGCCAATTAACCAACTCGCTTAAGATCGCGGGTATTGTTTTCGCCAGTGGTCTGACGGCGGGAGACAACACACGACAGCGTGCACATTCGCGCACACAATGATGGTTTTGGTTTCGTTTTGACAAGACAAATTGAGCTCGAGAACGCATGTGCCTGTGCTCGCGATTCTTCACGGCTAAGCGTCCAAATATGATACGCTACCAAATAACAGGTAAAACTAGTAAAGACCATTTATTTTTACTCATGTTGACGCATGTGCATGCGCTCGCAAAGAAAAACAAACGAAACTAACATAGCGCGTGTTTCTTAACTGCGTTCGCAAAGAAAAACAAACGTAACTAACATAGTGCGTGTTTCTTAACGGCTAAGCGTCAAAATATGGTACGCCACCAAATAACAGGTAAAGCTAGTAAAGACCACTTGCTTCTGCTCATGTTGATGGCCGAGGTAGCCCACCGGTGCCGAGGCACCAACTCCCACGATCACGGCAAATCGGGACCACGGGCAACTGCATGCGCGCTCCAACCGCGCCAACCAACTATGCCCGAAACCAAACCGATGTGTTCGTATATCAAGCTCTTTGTAGTCAAAATCGACATCTCACTCTCGATGAACTAAAATCGACGCCTCGCCCTGCGGTTACACGTGGTTCGGAGTCCCAGTCGAGTTGGTACGAGTCACCCGCACTGACGCCTAAACAAAAGTACACACCACATGGTGGCCAGTGGCCGACCGTTTTCCGCTAAATTAAAAAAAAAAAAAAAGCTGAAATTGGCGTTTTGGAGCAGGCTGGCGCAGGGAAGTGAATTGGCGCAGGGTGGCGCAATTGGCGCAGCGCTTCCACCCTGTCAGGAAAACCACCAAGCAGCTAGCTGAAGTCGGGAAAAACAACCAGTGTAAGTGGCATGGTGGCATGCAACGAAGCACCACGGTGCATCAACATGCCCGCACTGAGCATACCATAAAACACCGGGCAAGCGCCCACTCAAACTTTGGAGATAATCGCAAAAAATGGGGGATGGGCCCTTCTCAGCTTATCAATTTTACAGATAAATGTACTCTGTGTATTTTCTCAGATCCTACAAATTTGGGAATGGGCGCTTAGTGTGCTGTGGGCGGATGCACGGTATTCTACAGTAGTCAGCGAAAACTTGGAAAAGTCAGAGAATTTGAAAGATGCAATTTGGAAGACACCCTGAACAAGCAGACAAATTAAAATTAAAACTGGTAACCTATTAAAACTGCAGTCCAGCTTGCATCAGTTAATTTCAAGAAGATTGGGAACCTTACAAACAAACGTAGAGTTCTCGACATCCACTCGCACTGCCTTCCTCAAAAGTGCCGAAACAGCAACCATTTCAAGGGAAGAAAACTCCCCAACTGCGATATGGGGAGCACCACAAAATGCTGCATCCTCAATTTCGAGTACCTCCACAATTAAACCAACTTCCTGTGCACTGTTAAGCCTGTAAGAAAAGATAGAACGAATAATGCCGAACTTTTCGCCTTGAAGAACTACAACAGTGTCATTGCTTCTTTGAGGACGGGTGTATTGAGCTGAATGGTACACAACTCCTCCAGCGATGAATCTTAAGAAGACTGAAAGACATGAAGGAACTGTACCAAGGGCAGTGATAATGCATCCTTTTTCAGCATTACTGAACTTGGACGGCTGTGCTTGGCCCAAAAGAGTTACGCTGGAGATTGTGTCCCCCGAGTGGCACCTTTTCTCATCCTTGAAAAATGCAAGGGATCTCTTCATTACATCCGTTCCTTTAGTTAAGACATAAAAATTTACAGACTGCTTAAGTATGGCTTTGTGCAACACCTGCATCGCTACTCCCCGGTTGCCCTTGATAGATTTTACCAACACGCCGTTGTACGACTCAAAGCAGAAGGCGGAATGGGTCCACAAAGGCCCCCAACGAAAGACATCCTTTGCCAGGTGCTGGAGTAAGTGAACGTTGAAAACCATGTTGATGTCCCCATATAGCATATTGTATTTGATCACAAATTCCGTTAACAAAATTTGGGCCATGTTTATGTCGTCCCCTGTAAGTGTGTCCTGAATTAGGCAAAAAATGGAGTGTACAAGAAGAGCGAGGTGCCCAAGGAAGGGTTCTGGCAAAATGCCATAGAGGACCGGCAACGAATAATAGAGAAGCCACGACCGGTACTCTTGTGCCTTCCAAAGCTTTCGTTCACTGACCCCCGAGGAAACCTGCCGAGTTTAGAAGGAGGCTTGATGGCCTTCATTCTGCGATCTACCAGCCTCACGGTTGTCGGATCTCCAAGATAAAACCCCCTCCAGTGTTGCTGTCGAACCACAAGCTCAAAAGTGTCCGAGACACGCCGAGGAGGACGGCATGCATGTAGTCCGGAACAAAGGATTCAATAATGTTAAAAGATGGCAGGTTGAGCAATGCAGACGGACCCTTAAACCCTCTGCAAATAACACCCTGTGATGCAGCTTTACGCATGTCACGGATTGCACTTTTCGATTGTCTGTCACCAACTACCTCTGCAGAGACCGTATAGCGAATTGACCTGTTAACGAGAGATCCAGGGTGCAGGCACCAACTGCAACCGAAATACGAATTGAATTGCATCATATTTTGCAACAAAGGACGGGCCACCGAATCCACACTGCAGCATACTGCGAAAGCCTTACTTAACACCTCAGTGCCGTTGCGCTTCCATACAAACCCCTGATCACACAGAAGCTTGCACTGTTGCACAAAGCTTTTCATGTACAGCTCCATCGGAGGATGATTCTTTCCGAACCACACACTAGAAAGAATCACATTCCTAAACCTCTCAAAGACCGGGAGTTCATTTATAATAAGTTGAAGTGGCCAGATAGAGCAACTTTTACTTTTAAAGACTGGGCACCCATCTGTGTTAAAGGTAAAAGAAATGTTATTGGGGTTTCCAAGAACTGAGAACTTTTTACATAAGTCCTTGTACATATGTCCATCACATATGTCAGAAAATATGTTGTTTGGTCGATTAAACCTTGTAGTTAAGAAGCTGTGATCGGAAAAACTCTCTAGAACACTTCTCAGCTGAGACGCTAATGAGGCTGTCAAAAAAAAACCAGATCCATCAGATTTCCTTACGTCGAACAACTTTTTACAAATCCGGCACTTCTGTATGTCCTTCTGAACAGTGGAGGTCAATTCAACAGAACAAGATAAACAATAATAAATGAGATCGAAATTCTTACAGAAGTTTAGAGACTTCTCAAACATATAGAGGGAGCTAGGCACAACCTGCCTTCCAAACAAGGTGTTTACCAGAAACAAGGCGTCCTTCATCCCAGTCATTGAAAGCCCGCTGCGGATTACAAATAAAATAATCAAAATGAGGGCTTCCGCTTTAGTCACCCCCCCCAACACAAACACGTTCATCGTTGGAGGGCACACTTCCTCCCATTCCACAGACGGGCTCCTCATCGGAGGCGTCATAGAATGTGTCGTCTTCACTTGACTCTTCTGAATCCAAGTCGTCTTCTGAAGATTCAGACAAGGAGGAATCCTGTGCAACAAAAATGGCGTCAACTTACGAAGCCAAATATAGCACAATTTCACAGAATCAACAAACAGTCCTCGCTTTACAGGACACTACTATACCAGAAATGTGAAATCAAACAGAGCAATAGACGATTAGCGAAATTCCCAAGCACCAAGGAGCGTGCAGCGAGTGTAGCCACACGCACCCCAGAAATCTTTGCAGGTGCCTTTCAAGGAGGGAGAAGCATGTTCAATAGTTAAGTTTGCTGGTTTCTCTAAAAAAAATCTGGAAATGAAGATGCATTTTCAACCACTTTCTTTTGAAAAAGCTCCAAATTGTGACTAATAAATACCTGATTAGGTCAGAAACACCACTACAGCAAGTTTCACTGCTTTCTGTTTATACACGCAGTGTTTTTCTTGGTTTCAAATTCAACATAAAATAGCCATGAATAAGAAATGTTACAAAAAGTCTTTTTGTTTCGGTTTTAACTTTTTAACTACACTCACCATTGGGTTGTCCACCGGGTCATCTGGCTGGGTGCTGGTGTACTCAGTTTCCTGAGACTGAAAACAAAAACTTCCAATGTGAACAGGGTGCACATATAACCTCCATGTACATCATATAAATCTCCAATGAAGACTTTCTTGGATACTAACATAAATTCAGAGCATGAAACTTTCTAGAATGAATTTAAGGCTGACAAAGATATCAGAATTTCAGTATTAATGCATGTCTGCCCATGTGTTAGACACCGTGTCTAACATATCGGGGAATACATTGTGCGCCTATAACTGAGCAAGAGAAAATATCAAAGGGGCACTAAGAGGTAATTGAGAGCGTCTATCCATAGTGATAACTCATTCTATTTGATCTAAGCATCCTAAAGATCTAAAGATCACAACCATGCCCAGCCTGTTTTCCTATCAAGAATGCGATAACAGTTTGCAAAATGTCCTTTTTTTGTTAATTTTTGCTGAACACAAGGAGGTGGTGCCAGTGCATTCGATCAGAGCTGAATGACAAAGGTGCTAGTCAGCCAATCATGAGTGATGGTTCCCTCGGCAGATTGACCCAAACACGAAGTCAACACGCAGGCATATAGGACCGTTAATGTTCTACAGATGATAAGAAATTCCAGACAGGACCCACGGGCACGAGAAAGAAAATGTCTTCCACAAGTGTTGCATGCGAATTTTCCGGCAAGCAGACGAGCAGACACATCGCTCCCGCACAAAGAGGCAAAGAAAAACTTAGTTTGCAGCAGTGTCTAAATAGCGAACACATGTTAACTTGCCCCCCCTACAACATTATACAACAACAAAAACATGCATCTTCAAAAGTCTTTAGTGCCCTTTTAATAACTTCATGAGTTGATTATAAAAGGTTGCTTTTAGCCTTCAAAAAATTTACAAAGCAATATGGTTACCATTTTAGTGATACGAGAAGGCTATCGTGGACTGCTTGAGCCCCTACTGCTGCAGGCAGCCAGCATAGGCAGGGCTATACACTAATGCACAGCACTCTATGTTTACCAACAGAGCAGGAGAGCCATGCCTGCATGGGAGGGGGTGTGAGCAAGAATGACAGCTCTTCTGTTTTAAGCATTGCGATGCATGGTGCAAATTCCTTACTTGGAGCGTTTGAGGCACTTCAGAGTTTTATTCCTGAGTGGTGTTTGTGCTGATATATCCCACATGTGTTGCATCTGACTATAACTGAGCTTGCTACCAAAGCCTGAATGACAGTGATATAGCAACAAGTTGCGTTTATGGCATAGCCTTCGAGAATCCTTACATCGTGAACAACGAAGCCCAACACTGATGCTGATTGCTTAAGTCGTCATTTACTTGGGAGATTTCGCCACACCAGTTTATGGCCGACACAGTTCAGGCACATAAGTATCTTGTGGCCTACTACCGGGTGTTAGGCTGAAAAAAGGTGCATCTCTCCACGAAAGTTTATTTCACTATTTATGCAATTTGTTGCAGCATGCCGAAACACTACGTCGCACGTGCAAAGCACGCACTGCTTTTCCCATAACTGCTGGATCTTGTGCGATTGCAACTCAATGGCGTCAAGCCCGCGTGTTGGTGTATACAGGGCGTCTTTGGAAACACAGGCTGAATCGCTCCAGCGAAAACTATGCGTCGCACGAAAAAAAGGTTGATGCCGTGATAACGTGTGCCCAAGGGCCTATTTAGAAAAACATTTAACATTTAGGAAAATTTGTTTTTTCATTCCTTTTTTAAAATTAACTTTTTATTTCTTCACTTTAAGACTATTCGCAAACCTAAATGAGTCGTCGCTATCTAGTGGTCGACACGCGATGCATTGAGGCAAGGAGCCCGCAGCGATCGGAATGAGCAGCGAAAGCTGGCGCGGCCTAGGGAATGATACTTGAAACAGAGGAGCGGGTATAAAAAAGTATATGTTTGGAGTGGCGAATAGTTTTCGTTTGGAACTTCCTGGGCATCATCGAAAACCTTTCATCAACTCTTTTCAGACGGGTATAAAGCACGCACAGCATTTGATCATGTTTTGAAAAATCTTTTGATTTAGATGCATTCCCTGGCTTCATTATCTCATTCAAAACCATCTTGGCGGCAGCCGTCCTGGCCTTTCGCACTCAAAGCACGAAACTAGGTCAGGCGCCTGTCTCGCCCTTGCCTGCCTCTCCTCTCTTGTAGGAAAGAAGGAAGCGTAGTGTGCGTGGCACCCAGAAGCCAAGGCTCAATCTCGCAATGTCATGCTCATTCGAACAGCAAGGTGCTCCTTTTCGCCAAGCCGCACGTGCACTCGACTATGATATTTTTTTCATAGGAGACATGAGCGAAGCGTCTGGACCGTGGTCTGGACCTAGATCCGCGCTTCGGCCGCGGAGAGGGCAGGACAGCTGCCGCCAAGATGCGCTTAAGATAAGGAAACGAAACCAGAGAATGCGTCAAACTTGAAGAGTTTTTCGAAACATGGTCAAATGCTGAGCGTGCTTTATACCCATCTGAAAAGGGTTGATATAGGGGTTTTTGATGATGCTCAGCAAGTTTGAAATTTAAACTATAACCTCAAAGTGAACAAATAAAAAGTTAATTTCTGAAAAATAAGAAAAACCTAATTTTCTTAAATGGTAATATTTCTCTAAAACAGGCCTTTTTGCGCACATCATCATGGTATCAAGCTTTTTTCTGTGTGATGCGTAGATTTAGTAGGAGTGATTTGGCGTGCGTTTCCACAAACACCCTGTATAACCGCTACCATGAATGCTGCGGGGACGCATGGAACCATTAGAGCATAGTTGCGCAGGTGGCCGCATTTGCCCTGAGTGCAAATGCGCCAAGAGTTGATGACCAAGATCCCGAGCATCAACAAAATGTGGATGCAAGAGGAAACAATTCCTGTTATGTGAGGCCAAAGCCACTTTTGCTGACTTTATTTGCGGGGTCAGTGGGGTTCGACTCATCTGGGGCTCTCAGTATTACCAAGATACCACTTTTATCAACAGTGGCCAAAGGTGCACTTTTAAATGAGCCAATTCTGAAAAATACGTACTTGCAGTGGGGCTTGGCTAGAGGTCCCAGGTTCCTGGGAAGCAGATGAGGGTTCCTGGAATAAAAAAAGTGATTGCTTCACTAAGGGAATCTATTCCATGAAATAGCAAGCACCTTGGTACACACAATATTTGAGGTATCTTGAAAAACTCAGGTGTAATCGAATCCTTCCCACAGTATGGGTTGCCAGGCTTTGCCTGTGCATGCTCTTTGTTCCGGAGGTCTCCAGTAGACGCCGCACTGCCGACTAGAAAAGCATGGCTTGAATATACAGAGCACTCCGTTGCGGTCGTCAAATGTGATTGGGAGTGGGATCATGCTCAGTGCCTCAAGCCCTTCTTCCTTGCAGTGTCTTTTACCTGGAATCTTCTACTTTCGATTGTTGCAATAAGTGCGCCAGGCACGTAGCCGGGGGAAAGGCGGGGGAGGCAGGCTCCCCCCCCCATCTATAGCAAAATCCTCAGTTTTGCTGGGACCTCTTCTCTCCCATCTTTGGCGGTTTACCATGAGCGAGACTCCACCCTCAAAATAAAATCCTGCCTACGTGCCTGAAGAGCGCACTTGTCTCGCTAGAGCTGTTTAATGATCTACTTTTCAATAAAAATGAATGTTATGTTTTCTCCTCAAATATTTGTTCTCATTTCTTTCTTTTTTTCTTTCTTGCATGCAAACAAGAATTGTTACAAATTATTCTTTTTTTGTTCCGGAGTAGAACCGGAACGAAACGTTTTCGTATGGAACTAAACTGAAACCGGAACAAAAATCTTTTCGTTCCAACAGCCTGCCTGTCGGTATCACAAGAGTGACCAGACTACAACGAACTTCCAAGACCCTTATCAACAGCAGCCCCCAAGCGCGACAACGGCGGAAGGGGGCAGAGCACAACAAAGAACCTTGCTGCATCTATTATCGACCTCACCTAATCAGCTTAGTTTAAGAAAAGGGCGACTGGTGTAGCACTCAACTGTAAAAGAAGTTGTACGCTTTTGCCATTCAGCAAGTCTGTGTGGTGATCGAAGTGCAATGCCACTCGCCTTCCTCACTCGGCTAAGGTGTTTTAAGTGTAAAATATATCTTCATATTTCATGTGACCTTGGCTGCTGCGTGAAAAGCAAGATGGGACATCAACACTTCAAGAAAATGTACTAGTTGCTCTTGATCGAAAGATCTGCATTATCACAAAATGTGCAAAACAGTTGGCAGTGCAGGTGTACTTGACATGCCTACCAGCATTGGGTAGCTTGCATGAGGTGCTAGCACTGGTGCCACAGGACGCATGTCAGGTAAAATGCATACTAATCTCCAATGTGAGCTTGCAGCCTCATCAGAGCTGCCAAGGGTTTGGTAAGCTAGGCTACTATATGAGGGGAGTATGCTGGCACCCGAGACAACCGCTTCGTGCTCTCCGCGTGAAATGCCGCTCCACTTTTAGAAAACGGTGCTCGGTTGCGGGCGCTTCAGACGCTGGGTCAGGGCGTGCATCTGTTTAGCCAACGATTTGCTGCCATAGTGAGGGTGACCATAGCAGACGGAGTTTACTATGCAGAAGGATCATATGGCAGTGTTGTGAGATCAAGTAGCAAACACTTTCACAGTGCATTTATTTCAATAGATGGAATGTGAACAGAAAGTCGCAAAAAAAGTTCGAGGACACCTAAACACTTATGAGTTGCGAATACGAAAGCATGAATGTCGTTCTTCTGCTCCCTTAGTTCGTCTGCGGCGTAGTGGTGTGGGCGGTCACGTTTCAGTACTGCCGAGGTAGCGGCCGACGGTTGAGAGCGCGCTCTTGTGAGCCACGCTGAAATCGACTGTACAACCTCCTCCGAGTTCGCCCGAACGGGCTCTGTGGCCAGGCAGCTCAGCCTGCACCGCTGCACCTCGCCGCGCTGCTACAAGCACTGCGCTGCCATACAGAGGGCTTCTCTGGTGGCGGTTTTTGTAACCACGCCGCACGAGAGCCAATGAGTGCCTTGTCCCTTGATGATGTGCGCCAGTCAATGGGAGCGTAATCCATCAGAGGTCGGCTTCATTTCGCTCCTTTTGGAGAGGTGAATTTATCTGCCTTTTTGCGTGGCTTTTTGCACGGCTTCAAAGCTGGGATGCTTCAGATTGCGGCTTCACTTCGCTCCATTGGGACAGGGGAATTTAGGAGCCGTTTGGCGCAGCTGAGGACGTCGGCTCGCTCCATGGGACAGTTAATGCTTTTGCATTAATATAGATTCAAGGCCGAGGGCTGGTTTTCTCAAGTGCCTAATATCTTGACGAGTCTTACATTAAAAGAACATTTTTTTTTATCAGACCAACTTGGTGGTTCTTTTTTTTTTTATTTGTGAGAACATGGGGCAAAAGTATGAATGTACCAAAGGTTTACTTTTGAATTAACCAACCGAAAAAATACATACCAGCAGTGGTGCTTGGTTAGGGGTCCCAGGTGCCTGGGAGAGAGATGAGGTGTCCTGGAATAAAATCGTAACAGCACTTCATTAACCAGAGTGCCGGCTAGTCCAATTTTTGGCCAATTTCGTCATAATCTTTTTTGGGCACGAGCATTTGCACCTCTTGGATAATGTCTACTTTCTTTTGGGCGTTCGTACGACTATCAGAGATAGAAGTACTTTGCAATAAAGAGTAACTGCCACATTCATTTGGACAAAGTCTGAAAATTCTTTCATGTCCCCATTAAACCATGCAAACCAAATTTGAACCGGAGGTGTCCAGGGATCCGTGCCATGGCGACTGGAAGTCGCTTAATAAAAACTAGCACAGCTATACACGCTTGCAAGCGTGGCCTTTGGGCACCGCTAGAACCAATGAATAAGCTTTGCTTCAGAGTAGCGAAACTAAGGTATGGTGACTAGACAGTTACTAGTGAAGCGGAGTAGCGGCGGCCATTTTGTTGCCTATCCCTACCGAAAAAAACAGTATGATTTTAATCGGGAAACAAATTGGATTTGTCAAAACCCAGTTTGAACAAACCGGGGAACATACTGATTTCCACTACCCAGTTTAAATATTTGGGGTTTCATACTGTGAATGAAATTGGAACTCTCAAACCCAATTTGGGCATGCTGGGTTTTAATCGGTAAGTATATATGGAAGTAAAAACCCAATTTGGGTATCGTGGGTTCCAACCGGGAAGTATATATGGAAGTAAAAACCCAGTTTAGGTAAGCTGGGTTTGGGCTGGGAAATGTTATATTTGTGAAACCCAGTTTCGGTAAACTGGGTATTAACCGGGTAGTACAGCAGTAACCAACTTTTCAGAGAAGCTGGGTATAAAGTGGGAAGTATACAGGTGGGCTGGTTGACTGATGACTATAATAACTCTAAAAGATGATGTGCGTGGTGCTTTTCTGTAAAGAGAAGCATAGCAAAGCAACGAGTAAAATCTAATAATGTTTGAAGTGAATGCGTGTGTAGAGGCGAGGTGGTTGAGCACCGGCATTAACACTTAAGTGGTGAAACAACAAGCCAGGAAAACACGAATGTCCAAACACAGATTATTATTGAACGAACCACATCCTTAAATAAATAACAAAGTAAAAGAGCTGAACATGCCAAAAGACGACTCGAATAACGCTAACTAGGACACACAAACCTAACTAGGCGATGACCAGGCTTACAAAGAGATGGCAGAGTACAGTTGGATACAGACTAAATTTAGGGTACATGGTCAAGATAAAAGTACGTAAAACCACTAAAAGAGAAACCATAAAAATTGACCAGGCAATGACACATCAACTCCAAAACCTGGTTTCACAAGAGACATATTGACATGCGATGACATAACTAACTTTGCTACATAAAGCAGGTACCTTTACCACCATATCTGACTGTGACCGGTATGCCAATTCCTGTATAGGACAAAGCTCAAAGCGACAAACTTTCCAACGAAAAAAACAAGAGGGGTCAGTCACACAGACTGTGCGGGAAATTCACAGGGATGCCCCTTGTGGAGACCACCAACATAGCTGGATTCTCTAATCCATTCCTTCAAGAATTCACAAAATTTAGTAGTGGCAAATTTTGTGGCCTCGTCCACAAGAATTTGCAAACTTACTAGACGCATATATGTACCTTTTTCTCCAATTCACAAACAATTGGGGCCCCAAAATTGAAGAGTTTTACAGGAACTGATTGGGAATACATGTCCAACTGTATATTTTGTAGATAAAGGGGGAAATTTATAACGCTCTGCGAGAAGCCAAACATTTTTTTTCTACAGTTCTTGAGGTAAAAATAAGTTTAGCTTAAAGGGCAACTCCGGCCAAAACTCAAAATGAAATAAATTACTGGTATCGCTGTAGTGACACAAAATACGACCCCAGCCAACATATTACGTCCGTGGGACACCGCATTCTCAACTAATGCCAATAATAAAAATGCGACCAGTCGCGAGCCGCTGCTTCTTAGCGGGCGGCCAGCGGGTTGCCGATCGCAAAAGCAACATTGGGCCGTGACGTCAGTATCGTTCTCTTTTAGAGCACAGCTCTTAGGCGCCCGTTTCCGGCTTGAGCGGCGTCGCCGTCGCCTGTCGCCGTCGCCTGTCGCGGTCGGCGTGAACGTCGCCGTCGCCCTTGGCGTCGCCGTCACCGTTGGCGTAACCGCGGTGACGTTTCGGCACCATGCCGAAACGTCCTCGTGGGGTCGCGTGACCCCCCTGAGGTCACGTGACCCTCTTGACGTTTCGGTACGATCCGCGTCACCATGCCGAAACGTCCGCGGGGACGATTTCGGCACGGTGCCGAAACGTCACCATACCGAAACGTCACGGGGGCCACGTGGCCTCAGGGGGTCACGTGGCCCCCCTGAGGGAGGTCCTGAGGGGGGTCACGTGACCGCCCTGAGGTCACGTGACCCCCGTGAGGTCACGCGACCCCTGTGAGATCACGAGGGTCACGCGACGTCACGAGGGTCACGTGACCTCACGTTACGCCGACGTCGACGCCGACGCCACTCGGAGGAAGGAGTAGCAAGCAGGATGAGGAGGTGAGGAGGAGGGAGGAAGGGTATACCCTCCCCTCAGTACCCCTCCCTGCTCCTCCTCAAGAGCTGCGCTCTAATTCGGCGTTACAGGGAGTTGTAAACGGCTTTCATTTTTTAGTGAAATGTTCAACCACCACCAGCTTGTTTGCGCCCTAACCTTT
>JAZHYW010027932.1:0-92838 GCA_037355805.1 Ixodes ricinus | reverse complement strand
GGCTTCCGGAACATTCGGCGTAGAAGGTTCGGTTCGTAGAACATTCTAACCTCGAATTAATAAGGCGGCTCACGAATTTACTAGAACATCACATCACAGCGTCAACAAAAATGTGTAGGCGCGGCCAGGAATCGAACCCTGGCCTTCTGCGTGGAAGACAAGCGCGATAACCGTTATGCCACGGGCGCGCTGCCTACTTGGTCAGCTGCGCCCGCGGCAATATTTATGAGTTGAGTACACTGTACGTCCCACGAAGCGGCCGCCATCCCTGCAGCGCGGAAAACCACTCGCCTTGTCCGTGCACCTACGGTACTTAGCAGCTGTCGACTCCCGACAGTCCCGTGCTGAAAATCGTCTCACTTCACAGAAGAAACACACACCGTTCCTCCAGAGGCCCGTGCCGTGCCGCCATTTCAAGCGTCTTTTACCATTTTTCAATGAACGAACGTTTTTCAATGAACGAACGGAGATATCGACAATAGAAAAAAAGTTACCGTCCGGCGTCGCTAGCAACACGGCTACCATGGCAACCTCGCAGGCCCAAAATGTAAATCACTATCGGCGCTTCTGACGTCGTGCATCTAGATAATTTTGCGTCGTCTCGCTACTCTGGCAGCTACGCTGGCATATAGAGTGGCTCTAGTTTGTACTGAGCACACAAGCAAGTAGAAACCGCCTAAAGTAGAAACCGCCTGAAGAAACTTCGAATGGTCTGTAGCATAAATACCTATTTTCCTAGCTCTTTTATAACAAACTTCCGTTTCTGCTTTCAAACGTTATGTGTAAGTCGTCCTCACCAACGTTTTCTTTCTTTTTTATTTCGCGATGAATGTTACTTTGCGCGAAATGAAAGCTGCCGTTTCCTTTGCGCTTTTCAAGAATGGAGTTTAAACCATACAAGAAACGTTCGCATCTTCCGCCAAGCACATAGAGGCCAAAAAGTCAAAGTCAAAAGTCAAAAGTCTTTATTTCTCTCCGTTTGGAGAGGGAGGCAGAGAAAAAAGCAACTCAGTGTTGCTTGACGAGCCTCTGCCCCCCCCCCCTACAGCAGCAGAGAAAAAAAATGTATACACGTACACACACTCATACAAATTCAGTCTTTACACCAAATCAAAATAAAATAAGTGAGCTAAATCGTACAATCGATTCATGCTTTAATTATTCAGGAACGTATTTAAGAAAATCATTAACAAAAACAGAACGTAGGTTCTTCCGAGTTCCACTCAAAATAGTTATATTCAATTCACTGCAACAATTTAAAAGGCTCGGCAGTGTACATCTCAGCATTTGATCGCCGTAATTCGTCCTGGAGTGCGGTACTGCCCACGCATCTTCAGAACGAGTGTTGTAGAGCGTTTCCTTGAACTGAAGATTCGATATCGATAAAAGTAAACTGTTGGTACAAAAGGACTTTTTATAGGCAAGGGCTAATTTGTAACTATAGTAACTGGAAATTTGCACAATATTAAATTTTTTAAACAATGGTTTCGTATGACTGTCATAGCTAGTATGACATATCATACGAATCACTCTTTTTTGAAGAATATGCATTTGATTGATATTAGTTAAGGTCGTATTTCCCCATACCAAAAAGCAATAGTTATATTGAGCGTAAAAGATAGAGTTGTAAACGAGTATCATGGCCGAACTAGGAATCATGTGGTGATATCTGTATATTATACCCACAGCCTTTGATAGCTTTTTACATGTGTATTGCACCATATCGTTCGAAGTCATATACTGATTAAAGATTACCCCCAGGACTTTCACACTCTCAACTATATCAATAGTGCCTGTACCAAGCAAAAGTACTGACCTAGGACTAAAATTTCTATTTCGAGATCGAAATACCACGGCCTTTGTTTTACTTACGTTTATTTGCAGGGAATTTGATGATGCCCAAGCATTTAATTGATAAAGATAATGGTTTGCATTGTTTATAATTTTATCTATGTTAACACCGGAAAAAAATATACTCGTATCGTCCGCATAAATAATGCAGTTCACATTACCATTAATATTTACTAGGTCATTAATATACAAGTTGAAAAGGAGTGGCCCCAAAATACTGCCTTGTGGTACACCGGTGGTTAGTGCTCTGAAATTTGATCGTTTTTTATTTATTTCAACACATTGATGGCGGTTTTGAAGGTAACTTCTAATCATTTGTAAAGCGACCCCATGAACACCATAAAGGTACAGTTTCGTAAGTAACGTTTTATGATTTATGCGGTCGAAGGCTTTTGTGAAATCAATGAATATGCCGAGTGTTACCAGCTTCGCTTCGATGTTGCCTAAAAGTAGTTCTTTTTGTTTTAAAAGTGCAATCTCAGTCGAGCGACCTTTCATAAATCCATATTGACAGGGCGTAATAATTGAAAATTTAAACCCTTGGAAAATATGGGTAAAACCGAAATAGGTCGATAATTTCCTAAGTCATTCTTATCACCGGTTTTATATATTACAGTCACCTTTGCTATCTGCATTTTTCTTGGAAAGGTACCATACTTAAGTGCTAAATTGAATATGTGTGTTAAATAGGGTAAAATCGCCCGCAATACATGTTTAATTGGTTTTATTTGAAGGTCGTATATATCGAAGCTTTTACTGTTTTTTTAAGTTTTGAAACGCTGAGAATACTTCCTCTTCGTCGGTTGGGGTAAGAAATAAGCTGTCAGAAATACTAAGCATGTATCTGGAGGCACTCATAGAACACACACTTTCAGCGGGCTTAACAAAATGTTCATTAAATTTCTCAGCTGAAGCTTCCCCATCTATATCGGTGCCTTCAATTTTGATTTTCGTGATTACCTCCTTGTGCGGCCCATTCTTAAGTATACCGTTCAATTTTTTCCACATATCATCGGATATGTTTACACCTTGAAATAAATTGTTAAAATAAGAACGTTTTGACTGCCTTAAGGCCCTTGTACACTGATTCCTCTGTTCCTTAAATTTAGCCAACACGCTAACGTCTCTGCTACGTACGAATTGATGGTAAAGAGTATTTTTCTTATTTATCATTTTTCTTATTTCTGACGTAACCCATGGTTTACGTGACTTGCGGGAAATATTTTGCTGTTGGTAGGGGAAACAACGGTCGTACATCATAATAAACTTATCGAGAAAGTAATCAAATGCTTCGTCAGCTGATACGCTAGACAACATCGCACTCCAGTTCACAGAAAATATCTGTTGCTCCAAATGTTGCAAGTTTTTCGTGCTGATGTTTCTAAAAAAGATTGAGCAGCACTAGTTTTTTTGCTGTTGAAGTTTACATTACTAAACATAAAGATCGGCAGATGATCGCTAATCGTTATCCCGATCACGCCAGCAAGTATCTCTGTGGTGGGAACATTCGTTAAAAATAAATCAAGCAACGTGTCATGCAGAGGCGCTATACGAGTAGGCAGTGAAATAACATTAGACAATCCATATGACTGATACAGAGACATTAAATCAAGCTGATGTTTAGAGGAGGTATGCATGTCTATATTAAAATCACCGCCAAGATAAAGACACGATTTATTTTCACCAACAACCTTTAAAAAATCTTCAAGAAATTCAAGGAAGGTCGCAACATTCCCAGATGGCGGTCGATAGACGACAGAAAATACAAATTTATCGTGTTGTAAAGTTAAAATCTCATAGTCATATGTTGTCGCTGTGAAATCACTAACAATATTATATTCAAGGTCTTTTTTAACGTACATACATACTCCTCCTCCTACTTTGTTGCTACGATTTAAATTGAATACTGCATACTTCTCTAGTTGGTCCACTTCATCACTCTGGTTATACCATGTTTCAGTTAGCATTATTATATCAAAAGAAAATGTAAAACTGTCCAGAAAGATGCTAAGATCATCAAACTTATTTCGCACTGATTGAACATTTAAATGAAACAACGAAAAAGGCACATTTGGTTGGTCTTTAAAAAGTTTAACAACCTCATTTGGCAATAAGTAAGATAAACCTGTCATTGCGAGTGAAGTTAAAAAAAATGCAATACCCAAAGCGAAACTACTCCAATTTTTGCAAGTCATCCTTAGTCTTTATTAGATGTGCTTGAGTTCCGTCCTTCTCCCTGACAAGAATCTTGCCGTTTTTATACCAAGCGTACTGGAACCTGTTTGTTTTTGCCCATTCTTTCGCATCCCACAGTAGCGCCTTATCTTGCTGCGTTAGGTTTTCCAAGATATGTGTCTTACTCCGGGCATTTCTTAATCGTGATCGCCGGTCTAGCCGCATATCGCGTGTCGCCTGGCTGACAAAGCGAACAATGACTCCGGGGATCTTGTCTGCACGTGAGGGAAGTCTGTGTGCTGCGATAATTTGATCCGATGTCAGATCAGGCACATCCAGGTTCTTTGCCACTTCATTTATTTTAGACAGAAGATCTTCATTTTCGCTTGCAGGAATCCCATGGAGTTCAAGATTTTGCCTGCGATTTCTCCATTCAAGATCGTGCACTTTTTGCTTTAAGTGTTCGATTTCCATGTCCGCGTTCGTCTTTTTCAAGTTTGTAACCCTTTTCTTCAAACTTTTTATTTCTTCGTCCTGTTCCCCAACGCGCTTGAGCATGACGTCATAGTTGTCTGACATATGCTGGAGTGACTTTTCCATTCCATCCACTGTTTCCTTAAGGTTTAAAAGTGTGTCAAGTTTAGCATTCATGCCAACCAGAAGAACAGCTACATTGACTTCACTGGTTTGCACGTCGCTCTGAGTACCGGAAGCGGCACCTTGCTCTTTAGGTTGCCTACTGCTTTGACTGCTCCGAGACTTAGCAGCTCTGCAAGTCTGGCACCGCCATGTTTTTCGGATATTTGCATTCTTTTTAAGTGTCGCTTCGGAAATTCCTGCACAATTGCCTAAGTGATAAGAGTATTGACACTCAGTGCATTTAATCTGTAATTCACTTTCTGACATTTCTTCAGTACGTGACGATGTTGCGTCACCGGCGAGATCCTGGTGATTGGTGGTGGCTGCCGGCTTGGATGAAGGTGAGGTACAGCAGCTACTCTCATTGGCCCGGAGGTGTTTGTCGCCGCAGCAGCAGCTTCTCTTGATGTTGGAGAAAGAGGAAGACGAAGACCCGTTGAGGTTGGTTACCTCAGCTGATGTTCAAAAGCCTTGTTCCGGGTCTTCGAAAGGGTCTCTGCCGAGCGATGATGTTGCGGACCGTTCCTGTAAGTGTGCCCTAGATGGAGCACGGCCTCGCCGGGGTGTGGAACGTAACAACCACTGTTAAATGTATTAGTGTTAACGCTCAAAACTCCGCGCTCAAGTTCTGACCTTCTGAGCGCTAGCTTTCCTCGTCTAAGGTCCGCTTGCTTTTCTTGTTCTGCGGCCTCACGAGCCGCCTGCCTCTCTCTTTCTCTCTTCGTTGTTCTTGTTCGTCGGCCTCTCGAGCCGCTTCCTTTTCTTTTTCCTCAGCAATGTTATTCCAGACGTCCTGGATCTCGTCTTCAGGGATTGTTTTCTCTATCTCTGCGATTAGATGACCTTTTCTGACCGCTTTGGGAATATCAATTCCTAGTGCTCTGCTCAACTCCAATAGCTCTTCCTTTCTTAGTTTCAGAAGATCCATCTCAACTCTGGGGGTCAGAAAACTAGTACTGTAATAGTCTATCAGAACTCTATCTACCTAACTTTTCCAATTACCAAAAATACGTACTTCAAGACAAACTCTGCATAAAACCTGCGCTCTAAGCGTCTTATGGTGTACTACACTCAAAATAACGTGGAAACTTCGACAAAATCTTTCCCAGAAACTTTTTCCAATGTTGAGTACACCTTTGGCTCAAAGTAATCCTACAGTAAGCTCAAAGGAATCCTACAGTAAACTCAAAGGAATCCTACGGGAAACTCACAACATGGCAAAACAAGGCCCACATCTAAAGTAATATTTAAATTCCATTTAAATTTCCCTTGCATGCCGACTGCTTCTTTCCCTACGAGTAGTCACGGAACCTACCCGGCTGCACAAAATTCGCACCTTGCGTCAAAACAATTTTTTCAAGGCGTGGCTCTGCTCCAGAACCAAGCACAGTCAGTCGTTGAGAAGCGCTCAAGCTTATCGAAACGGTTAGCTTCTGAATCGACTTCGCCTTGCGGGTATTACAGCTTTTCAAATTTCGAGAGCAAAGCGCACCTTTGCAGAGCTCAGAACGACCACGAGAGCTCAACAGCTCCCCAAAATCCGAGCCCAATACCCGCGAAACCCGGCCACCCGATCTCTGCCCTTCCGCCCGTCCTACCAGACAGATGTGAGCGACGTCGTTCCGATGTCCGCAGAAGGACCAGGCACCACTGACGCCTGAACCTTGGGCCGTGCTCAGGCGCTGGCTCAGGGCACTCAGGGACGTTCAACGCCGGCTGACTCCTCTTCTTCCTCAGCTGGAGTGTGGCCGCTGCGCTCATCCAGGCCAGGAAGGATCCCACCGCTGCCATTAGTTGTTAAGGGCTGGGGGACGAACAGGCTGGAGACCGGATTAGGGCTATAAGGTGACGATGTTTTAATGGGACATGAGATGATGGTTGCGTTCGATGGTAGATCCCATTCCGTCTCCGCCGCGCGTGTCCGCGGGTCCCCTTTTATAGCCCCGGTGACGTGACGATGTTGCGTCACCGGCGGGATCCTGGTGATTGGTGGTGGCTGCTGGCTTGGATGAAGGTGAGGTACAGCAGCTACTCTCATTGGCCCGGAGGTTTTTGTCGCCGCAGCAGCAGCTTCTCTTGATGTTGGAGAAAGAGGAAGACGAAGACCCGTTGAGGTAGGTTACCTCAGCTGATGTTCAAAAGCCTTGTTCCGGGTCTTCGAAAGGGTCTCTGCCAAGCGATGATGTTGCGGACCGTTCCTGTAAGTGTGCCCTAGATGGAGCACGGCCTCGCCGGGGTGTGGAACGTAACAACCGTCAGCTGAAGGAACGCAGGGAGTATCAAGTCCGGAACATTCTACCCGTATTACAGTACCTGGAAAACGTCTCCGACTGGTATGTTTAGCGTCCGCTCATGCATCCAAAGTGATTCCGAAGTAGCAACAAATGACGTCACGAAAGTCCAAGTGCCATGCTGTCGGATGTCGCGATCCTGGCGGTTGCTCGTAGAAATGCTGGCGGGAAGCGCTAGCGGACGCGGGTGTAGCTGTCGTCGCGGCGTCCCAACTGCTGGCTGCCGAAGCTTCCGTGGAGGACTGTCCAGCTGGAGAGCGACCTGCAGCGGGGCAGGCGTCTGCCACATACACCACAGCTGTTGAGATGCCGCCATGATCGCGGCCGGCGACAGCGTGACATTTGTATGACGTCATCGGGCAGAAATCGATGGACCACTCTTTTGGACTTCGGTAGACCGAGCTGTCGGAGACGCGTTCCAGGCACTCATGCCCGAATTATCGCTCCACAGTCGATGACACTGCGGAATTCGCCGATAAGAACGTAGGAAACGAAACGCGACGTGAAAAGAATGAACAACATAGTCCATGCCCTGCGCTTCTCCAGCTCTCAGTGACTGTATAGGAGGCGTGGCACGCTTTTAACGTGAAACGTTCTTTGGCTGCGTGTTCAGCATTTCGTGAAGCCCAAAGGTGAAGCCTGGATAAAAGCGTGGCCGCGATGCTCGACAATGATTGGTTGACGGGTGGGAGAGGTGGAGCAAGCTGCTCTACGCTGATTGGTTAAGGGGGACGTCATGTGACCAGATGGGTAGGTGAGGAGGAGTGAGGTACGCGAGGAGGAGCTCGACAACCTGTGCGCACTGAGAGAGAGGAACTGAAAAGTATGAAAGTCTCTGAAAGATTGCCAGGTCTATCAGCCATAATATTAGTGGTCGCTTCATCGTAGTAACAACTATCAAGTGTACAGATTTTACGCGTTAAACGATCTGATGAAGCGCCTAACTGATGAAGAGCGCGCTGGCGTCTGGAAACTCCGACACGGAACGAAACTCATAGTATCGCTATGCGTTTGTGGTGCTAGAAGGTTTCCCATATGCAACACGATTGCCTAGCAATTTGACATATATTTTTTGCAATGTATTGGTCTTCCCTGTTGCTTTCCGTGTATTCATGCAACATAACCAACGCGCTCTCATTCGTCGAGTCGTCGAGAGGACGATAACATCACCGATACGTTCTTATATTACCCCGACACTCTTAATACTGTGTGCACCTCTACTTCCCCTCGAAGCGCACGAAGGAGACAAATCGCCGAGAACAATTTCTGCTGTAAACAGATCGTTTCCGATGAATTAAGAGACGAAAGAGCGATTTTAAAATAACACGCGATCAGTGCTAGGACTTTGAGCGTGGTGATTTTTCCTCGCATACCGTGCCTGCGCAGGTAGCATTTATCGGTCAAATCTCGGCTTACGCCTCGTCAATCGCTAGAAATAATCTGTTAGATGCAGTGGTTCGACAACTGCATGCTCTGTAGAGTAGGTAGACGCATAGACCTTTTTGAGAGGATATATATATATATATATATATATATATATATATATATATATATATATATATATATATATATATATATATGGGTGTTTTCTTTTATTCTTGCAGATTTGTTTTAAAAAAAACATGAAAGCTACACTTATGCGGTTTGTGCGAGTGAGTTATACGCCCAGGGGGACATTATGTCGGTGGCTAATCTTTGATAAAGTCGGCTAATTAATAAAATTCAAAAAATAACCTTTTAATTAGTGAAAATAGACATATGGTTCCAATTAGAAACTTTGTGAGCGTCGTCCAAAACCCCTAAATAAGTCATTTTCAGAAAGACTTTGATCGCTTGAGAAGCGTAGTAGTGCACTAAAATTACCACTCGTGGAGCAGGTACAAGGCTAGTGGTTTCGGCAAGGCGCCCGCGCAATTTTTTCCGTGTCTTATCTAGCCTCAGCCTTGTACCTGCTCCACGAGTGGTAACTTTAGTGCACTACTACGCTTCTCGCGCGCTGAAAGTCTTTATAAAAATTACTGATTTAGGGATTTTGGACGACGCTCAGCAAGTTTCCAACTGGAACCATATGTCTATTTTCCCTAATTAAAAAGTTAATTAGGAAATTTTAATTAATTAGCTGACTTATCGCAAAGATTAGCCACCCACATAATGTCCCCCTGGGCGTATAACTCACTCGCACAAACCGCATAAGTGTAGCTTTCATGGCGTTCTTTAAAACAAATCTGCAAGAATAAAAAAAAAAAACACCCGATATATATCTTACCGCACGCCTTTTATTTTCTACATCTGCCGTAAACCATGTAGGTATGCATATTTTCTTCCTATCTTTTTAGAGAGGGCGATGCTACCAAACTGGAACAGTAACCGAAAAAAAAAACTGTGCTGGGTATATTATAATGGTTCAGCAGTACAAACACACTGACAAAAAAAGAGAAATGAATTTAAAGGCGTGGTCTTAAAACGCTGAATATACAGAGCGAGCATAATGTATTTTCGTGATAAAAAAATTGTTTATTAAAAATTATGATAGTTAAAAATACGAAAGCTGTCAACTTGCGTGGGCCGACTCATCCGGTTGTGCTTTCAGTCACCTGTCTACACATGGCGTCAAGGAAGAAAAAGTTCAGTGTGTTTTGTAATATTATTTAAGTCCCTGAATACAGTTCACTGACAACCACAAATAAGTATGGACGAGATCCACCGTGTCGATGATGGTGATCACAGTGCCACCTGTAAGGAAACAAACAAAAACTCACTGAGTCCTTCTACGTAATGCCAATACTTTCGTGTTCGTATCTGTCATAGTTCTTATGGTAATATTTTTTTCTAAATCATAAAAATTTTATGCACCTGTTTGTTTGGTGTTTTTTTTTATGGTTTTGTAAAGATTGAGGTTATCGCGATATAGAGCTACAGTCAGTGGGTGAATGGTACTTCTATGTATACTTGTAAAAATAAATCAGAGTGAAAACGGCCTTTTGATTCTCATATCTAAAGGAAGTTAGCTCAGTTGAAAAATATCATAAAGATATTAGCTCTAAAGGCAAAGGACAAGGGAAAACTAGACAGGACAAGCGCTAATATTTTTATGATGTTCAACCAACTAGGGCACCAAGATATTTTGTCTCAGTTTGAAATATATTCCGATAAAAGTCTAGCAATTAAACTGTGCCAAATTTTCGTTGTGCTTTGCAACTGTATACTGGATTGTATAAAATTACGTGCTGATTTGAACTAGTCTTTGCTTTTAATCACGCAACCAACAAATAACAACACCGAAGCATTGCAAAAGGTTACTACTGGTTTCAATATAATTATGTCGCTACCCATGAAGCTAGTGCGCAGGAAAGCGCAGAAGTGCAAGGCGTTTAAGGTGAAAATTGAGGCTTTTATATGATGATAATTAAGGCTTTCATATAAAAAAGCATCGGTAAACACACTGCGTTTCAACTAAGTTATATCTCCACGTTACTTAAGTAGAAATGGTATGTGACGGAAAATTTGTACATAGCATAGCTGTCGTAAATTTCGAAGCCTGCAATACAAACCAGATATGCGATCATATAGACTGGTAGGATGTTCTGCCAGTAAAAGGACAAGTTGAAATTGTGTAGAGTATTAGGCAAAAACACTGGAAAACGATTGGATCGTTTCTTATGAGAACTAAAGCAAACTTAAAGTTTTTATACATGTATATTTTTGTACATTTAATCGATGCCTTGGTATCCTTAGTTAGTTTACAATTCTCACTTATCCTAAAAGATAGTCTCACTAAATATCTGGAGATAATAATGAGTAACAAATACAGTAAGAAATACACTCATTTTCTATTTTTGTTGGTTCTTTCTGTGGCAATCAGGGTTCTGGAATAGGCGAATAATTGTTTGAGAATCATTTGACGATATGAACATTTTGATTATTTTAATACACTGGACTTCTAAAGTTATAACTAAAAGCATGCATCTAAAATATTTGAAAATATGTAAGCTATTTGAATTGTGTATCAAACGTACAATAGTGCAATTATGAAATCTTGAAAATGGCTTCCGTATGCCTTCAAATAAAAGCAAAAGGTGTTGTTACGACTTCAGATTATACGCTATTCATTACGACCTTCTTTTGTTGTGTGTGTATAGGTGGCGACCCTGGAAATCTAGGAAGTGTCGCCGGAATGAATGGGTGGGAGGTCTCAGCCTAGAGTCACCACGCTCCGAAGTGTTGCTCAACATCGACCCTATACAACACACGTCGGCAATTCGTGTAAACCAATTTTAACTGGTCCTTGGAATATCAAAAGAGGGAATTTACGACGAGCGCTTAGCAACCCCAGGGGAAGCCCGTCCCTGGTGTGACATCGATGCCCTGACGTATCAGTCTCTGGCAGCAACCGTGCTCAGAAGGCTGCACGGCGAAGAACTCCGGTTGTCCCCAACTGGTGCAAAGAGGCAACGGTGACGTGCGCAGGCTACGGTCAGGTCAGCTTAGTCCCTCTGAATCCGCCGGACATCTTCGATGTGGTGCAAGATCCTTGCGAGCTGAACAACTTAGCAAAGTCTCACAAAGATGTGAGTCGCCCCTTTTATTCTTCTTGAAGTATTGACTCGACTAATTACAAACAGTATAAAAGAAATAATGGCGCATAACTCAGGAAGGTTTCTTTTCAAGGATCTATGGTAGATCTGAAGTTGTAAAGAAAAAGCACGAAATTACCCTTTAAGAGAAATTTAAAACGATTGCTTGATGTTGCTGTTGTTGTCGTTGTTGTTGTTTTCGTTGTCATTGGCGTCGTCGTTGTCGTTGTCGTTGTTGTTGTTGTTGTTGTCTTGCTTTCTCTAGCTAGTGCTCCGCATAATTACTTCAGGTTTCAAAGGGTATAACGCGCATCAGCCTCTGTTGACACGCGTTGTTTTTCACGTAACGTGCATTTATGAAGCCCATTCTTCAGCATCCTGAAGACACTCATCCTTGCTCCTACATGATTTTCTCTCATTTAACATATAAATAATAATTATATATTTTGACAACTACCCAAATTAGTCGGACTTGCAGAGTTCAAACAAGAACTATCACAGCAGTACAAATAGAAGGTCTCCGCAACCAATAGCAGCACACTTCTCCTCTGTCAGCTTCGGTTCTGCTGTCTCCTTTAATACTTAATGACCAATCGGGAATAGGCAAGAGTTAATGCATTACATTTTCGACCCCCAAACCTACCAGACACTCTTCAAAAATAAATTTCAACCATATGGTATAAATTTTGCACGTTTAAGTTATCTCTGTTCACCAACTCTACAGTAGTTTGGAGCAAACTGTACCCTGATGTCATGTCTCCAAGTATTTTTATTCGAATTTTGGGGTTCTCAGTTTTGGCGAGTAAACAATTATTTCTGTGTGCGCGTGCCACTACTTCCCCTGCTGCAGCCTTTAAAAAAATGAGCAATATGAAGAAAAAATAAAGAATACGAATGCCCTTATCGTTAGCGTCAAGTGTATCGTGCCCCAGTGTGTCCCAGTGTTCCCCAGGGTACTCCAGGGTGCCCCACTGGTACCTAGAGTCGCAACCCTGAGACAGAACCGTACAGAATGATACACCCCAGTGTGCCCTCGTACAGTCGCGAATTTTACAAAATAGCGAGAGGCAGACTTTCTTTATTTGTGTTTCTGCATGGTGCACATACCAGGCGTATCTAAGCTGCTGTCGAGCAAATCTCAATTGTATGGTTCATATTTGTACCACCGCATGCACGTTTCGCTCTAACGAATGGTTCTAAGGTGGTAACCTATGGCACTAGGCGAGTTGTTCCAGCAAAATGCTTTTTTGTTTTCTATTTGCGATGACGCGGAAATAGGAACGCCACCGTTCGAGACCACCGAAGATTATACCGGGTGTTTCAACGAAGGCTTTCAAAACTCCCTGAACATAGGGTGGTTTAGATAAAAACTCTTTCCGAAAACAATTTGATAGCCACGACGAACGTCAATAATTGAAAGAAAAAACATACTAATTAGCTCGATAATTACCTATAACTTACTAATTAACTTCTTAATTATTACTATGTATTCCAATGGGAAACTTGCTAAACATCATCGAAAACCGCTACATCAAAACAAGGTTAATAAAGAGGCGAGCACATGTGATTCTAACCGGAGACGACGGACGACGAAGGGGACAAATAACAAACACGTCTTTGTGTTTGTGTAAGACGTGTATGCTTGTCCCCTGTCCCTTTTGTCGTCCGTCGTTTCCGGTTAGAATCATAGGTAGCACTAGATCAACTCATTTTAGAAGGATATCGGGTAGGGGCAGCATTTTACGGCGTTCCAAAAAAACGCTAAATTTGGAAGCGTTTTTAAGTTTCGGTTTTCTTTCAGAGGGCATCTTTGCGCCAGCGGTCCTGCTCCCCGGTGGCGGAGAGGCACAACACACGTGCGCCGTATTTCCCTCCATTCTACGAGGGAGGCAAGGCGGTAGCGTGGCGCATAGGCTACCGGGAAGCAAGGCCACCAGCGCAAAGGTGCGCTCGAATAAGAGTGCGAGACGGAGAAACGCACCCGAATTGAGCGTTTTGTTCGGAACGTCCTAAAATGCTGCCCCTGCGTTATATCGTTCTCAAATTAGTTGATTTAATGTTTTTTTCTTGGTGCTTAAGAAGATCTGATTGTAACCATATGTTTATTTTCGCTAAATAAAAAAGTTAATTAGTAAGTTTTCGTCAATTATTTAGATAGCGTCAATTTCTTTCTTTTTCAATTCTTAACATTTGTCGTCTCAAAGCAAGAATTAGTGGGACTGTTGTGATATATCTGGTAAACCTGATTTCTTGATTCGACCTGTTAACTCCAACGTCCTCCTGGTGCACGTTGACAGCTTATCAGATGTACATCGTGAACTTTATCTCCTTGTCATAAAACGCAGATATTTGAATGCACGCGAGCTCACGTAGCGTATGAAAAAGACGTTTATTCCATGACTCGCCGAAACCGAGACAATCAAAATAGTTCTCAAAGAGCGCAGTAAATCACCCGGCGCAAAGGCACCTAAAAGTGGCGAAGGTGTAATCTAAAAGCGGTTTTTTCTATCGTCGACTTATTTTAATGGTTTGATGTTTCCAGTTGGTGCACCGTCTGACACAACGGCTGGAAGAATATGCTGCGACATCTGCACCTCCTCTTGCTCAAGACTTTGACCCCAGGTCCTCTCCCGAACTCCACAATGGCATTTGGGCACCGTGGCTATATATTTTTTTTATATTAAAAACGCAACCTCGCACATTGATTTCATTCACTCTGGGGTGGGCTTCGGTGTACCCTAAGACATGTATGTGACTGTTATAAGCCGTTATCATAGATGCAAAGCGTTTTCAACGCACCGATTATTCATCTGAGATTTTAAAAAAGGAACTACATATAGCGTGTTTTTGGGTGCTCTAGAATCCTGATAGTATTGTCAAGAGTGCCAAATTATCAGGCGGCGAAATAACTGGAGAAACTAAACGTTTAATGGGGCGAACCTGCGCCCAAAACAAAATAGAATAAGGTTATTGTTGCAGGCGTCGATGTCGGCGGAACAGCAAAATTGGGCGCTTGGCGAGACTGACTCCGGCTTGCCACGCGGAGTCCCTTATGTACACACGTGGGCTCCTGGAACAATCAACGTAGAAGGTTCGGCGCGTAGAACATTCTAACCTCGAATAAGCAACACAGTTCTCGAATTTAGCCGAACGCGACCTTTACAGAAATAACACGAAGTTGTAACCACGGCCAGGCCGAACCTGTGCTCTGCGTGGGAGCCAAGCACGATATCCGTTCGGCCATGGGCGCGCAGCCTGCTTAGACAGCTGCGCGCGCGGCATTACTCTCCCCTTCAAAAGTGCATCGCCCCGAAGCAACACAAAAGAAAACAAACCGAATAAAAAGAACGGTAAACTGAAGAGTCATTTGGAACACATGAAGCCCACAGTCCTATCGAGCCTAGAATCGCTTGATTCGAACGACGTGAACCACCTCGGTATGGCGGTCGGCGTCGCGATGACGTGTGCGTTCCGTCGGGCACTACTTTGTAGTTGAAGTCTCCCAGGCGTCGAAGGACCTTGTATGGTCCAAAGTAGCGCTTTAAAAGCTTCTCGCTAAGGCCACGACGTCGTATCAGTGTCCGCACCCACACCCGGTTTCCGGTCTGGAAGTGAACGTCCAGACGACGAATGTTGTAGCGGCCAGCGTCGACAATAGCGCGAATGTGTAGCGCCCTCGGGAGCGTTTTTCTGTCGCATTTCTTCCGGAGTCGTCGTTGGCCGCTCGCGCCATCTGATCCGTGTAGGTCTTGCGGCCATTGGGGCTTAGCGCCCCAATGGCGGCAAGCAGTGCACGCGCCGATTCTACGAAGAATTCTGTAGAGTTCGCTGAGGGCTCAAGAAAGAAAGAGAAAACAGGAGGGAGAGAGAACGTGTTGAAAGGAGCGGGAGGGCGTTTTCTTATTATGTCCGAGAATGACAATGTCCCCGGCGGATGTTCGTGTTTACTGCCAGCCGATTACTGGGGGAGCTCGCCAGGTGGAATTGACCATGTTCTAACTGATTGACCCGTTCGAGCCAGATGGAAAGAAGGTGAACCATGTGAACCCCTACAAAAATTGAAGACGTGTGAAAAAGTTTAACTTTTGGTGGGGACCAGAGATCCTGTTTGCGCGTCAATGATGCCTGAATCCCAAACTGTGTACAAGGAGTGGGTGGGTAAATAGTTTATAAAGAAAAATTCTGCCAAGTAAACATGGGAAAAAGTCAACATCTTGAATTTCTCTGAGCACTATCATCGCCACCAAGAGGCGAAACTGAACGCCTACAACAGCGTAATCTAACCCCGGGGTAACGAACGTTGCGATCAACTTCTACCAGCTCGCCTACACTCCGCCTGCTAAAGTATTAAAGGTATATTTAATTGTCATCTCATAACATCTAAACAAATCGGAAAACATAAATTCCATGAGCTTTGAACAACGTCAGTTCCCTAATTAAGGATTAGGCAGGCCAAAACCTTTGCTATTTAAAACCTTATGAGTGTTCGTGCTCCAAACGGCTGCGTGCGCTCTATAATAAAATATATGGGTCTAAACGATACAAATAATTACGATACTGTCAAGAAGAACGTGCTAGCGTGAGCGAATCATACAGCCCAACCTCGTTACTTCAGCAACCAAAGATCATTTTATAAATTGTTTGTGACTTGTTTTGGAAGTTTCCAATTCTTGTCCGGTGCTTTCTGTAAGATAATAAATAATGATTCAATTTTATTCCTCTTCTTTCGTCGAATTTTCCGGTTCAGATTCAGTATTTCAACGATTATGCACTCCAAAGATTTATGAAACAAGAGTTATTATTATAAGCTATACACAGAGGAAGATTGATGTTCTGTCAGAGCGCCAGCCTTTCGCGAAATTCTTTCAGGGGGTTTGTGCGTCCGAGTAATGGACATGTAATGGTTATTTTCCTGGCAGAAATACTGATGATTCAGATAATGGCAGCTCTATCAAACTAATTATTTTTATGCAGTTATAAGTACATTAAGAATATTTTGTATTCATTTTAGCTTCACATATGTGTGTATAAGATGCACCAGAATGTGAAAATGAATAAGGATACCCGTAAACAAATCGGAAGCGTTCGAAAAACTAAACGCCTTTGAAAAGCGTGCTTATGTGTATAGATAGACATGTATGCATCTGCTAAAAATATAATTCTATGCGTAGGCGCTACTGGCGCCACCAGATATCAACTTCGACATATTTGAAAAACATTCAAAGTTTTCGGCGGCAACATGTTGTACCGCCTTTTGTCATAATGGGGTTTGAATACGCAATGCATCGTTAATCAACATCCTTCTATGTGAAACTAGGCGATTGAGGAGAGTTTGCCAAATTTTATCATCACTGTATTACCTGCAAAGGTCGGAATTCTTAATAAGATAATGCTACAATAAATCTCAAATAAAGCAGCATTTCTATAAATTTGAAGTCAGAATGGACGCGGGATGGTTTTGTAGGGACACGGAAGCTCGAAGAGCGTGTTGACGAACACAAGCACAGATAAATGTTTCGTTTGTCCCGCGTTCCACGATTAAAACTTTATTCTTATACTCCACTATTTAAACTTAGTGAATTGAGGCAAGAAACCGAAGGTATACGTAAACAAATTTAATTTCTTGCACAATTTCTTGTAGAAACAAAGCCTCCTGCATAGCACCCTCCACCCTCGCGCCCGCCGCTTCGATGGCGCTAAGCTGATGCTGAAAGGCTGAGTTGTGTAAGTGAGTTTGTCCTAAGGTGGTATCAGTTTTAGCCAAGACAATGCATAGTTGCACTACTGCAATATTCTCACGACGCTCGACTAATTTAAAAAAGGCGGCAGTGGCGCAAATCCTTATGAAGCATGGAAAGTTTCTAGAAACCTAGCATTTAAGCCTCACATAGCATATCGCAGTCCTGCAACACTAACCGAAAACTTTATAAATAAAATTAACCAAATGTTCGATGTATTAAGTTGAGCTCAAACTGATCGGTCTCAGTTCACAGAGCTACATCTAGAGCCAGAAACGTCCAAAGTAATTATCGCGCAATTTGTGAGATAATGCACCCGATAACTTGGGTTTGAGAAACTACTAAACCTCCAGAACAGCCATCAAAAAGGGCATATTCTTTAAAACCAAGCAGAACACGACAGAAGTTTTCTCTGGGACGCGAATGAATAGTCCCGATGCTAGAGGAGCCGAAAGGGTATTGTATGTAACGAAGAGGAGGCGAGGGCAATCCTCAACTCTACAGGGAATGGCTTTCGTAAGCTTTCTTGCGATGGTCACCAACAGAACAATATCTAACCTTTCCGTCATTTGTAATAATCAAAAAAACCTTTGTACGTCTGATAAACTTAATAAGTCATTTATGTAAAGATTGTATTTCATGCGCGAATTGGTTTAACCGAAATGTTTAGTTTGATATAGAACAATAAAGCTATCCGTCCTGAGTTGCATTTTAGCTAATTTGCTTTCTTTTCGAAGTACTGATGCTTTCCGTCTCGCTGAGCATCAGTACTACGCGATGCGGAAGGCACCGAAAATATAATGCTTGTGTAACTATTTTGAAAAAACAAAATAATATATATATATATATATATATATATATATAATATATATATTGTGAGGTGGTGATTTTAGCTATATTTCTCAAGCGTATACAAAAGGCTGTGTTTAAGTACACAGTCAGTGACAACTTAAGAAGCACAGGCCGTGGCGAGTGATAAGCATTACAAAAATGTGTCACTTTTTCTTTGTGCCGTTTGTTTGTAACGTTACGCTCGTCTCAGAGAAGCCAGTTCTATAAGAGAGCGTGTTAACAATAAATTATCTCGCGCCGCTTCAAAAATGAACACATGGTTCATGGCGTGTGCATAAACTATAGGAAAGATTTCGATTGTTTCGAGCAAAGAAATACCCAACAAAAACCGTATAGTATAATGGTTCTACATGAGCGCTGAAGAGCACAACGAACGAACAGGAAACGCTGTAAGCATGGACGTGTGAGCCGTTAGCGGGAGCTGGGATAAGCTTACACAAAAACATTTTGGGAAGGTTCCAATTGGGAGCCGACCGACGTTTTACAACGGCATAACATGAGCCGCCCGATTGAAAATTCGGACCCACGAACGTTTTGTGTGTGTGTAGTAGGCGTGTCGTGCGTGCGTGCGTGCTTGCGTGCGCTTTCGCGCGTGTGTGTGTGCATCCGTGTGCTTGTACCGACTTTTTCGACAGCAGACCCGAACAGCGTTCGCGCCTCTCGAGCTTAGTTTACTCTTATTCCTTTCTTCTTCTTTTTTCTTTTCCTGGAGGATTGGAGAGAGGGGGAAAGGGGGGGGGGGTGGCAGGGAACGAGAGCATTTATTGAACTCACAGTTGCCACGGGGAATATCTTGTAAGAGCTTATTTTGCGGAAGTTTTACAGTACAAGCCTTAAGGTTGGCGTCGCTCTTAAGGCCTGTGTTCACTCAAGAGATGGATTCGACATCCATGCACCTAACGCAGGGGCGGCGACTCGCTTGCTGTCCGCTAGATTATGCAACGCTTCAGCAGTTACTGATTCCGTCCGTCTCCCTGCACCAGAGGGAGACGTCCGGCTTTCAAACCTAGCCGAAGGCCATACCCCGAAAAATATGATTAATGTTCCAGCGCCTATTTCGGAGACGCATTGTAGGCTAAGCCACGCTGTTGCTTCAGGGGGTTTGTAAGCCCCTCAAGGCTCCCAAAGTTGAACGAGTTTATAGAAAAGTCTACCACATTGTTGCTTTTATACCTTGTTTTTTTTTTTTTCGGGCATGTTATTCTATTTGGCGTGTTTGGTAAGACCGTGTCAGAGGTAAGTTTTCTGTGTGTTTTTTCTCGTTCTTTTTACGCCTTGAGTTGCGCGAAAAGAGAAGGGAAGCTTCAGTTGACACCGTCTCGAGCTCTGAAAAATGCGTCTGCGAGATCCCGCGGCTCTGGTAAAGCGAACACCGGCTATCAGATTTCATTGTAACTGGTAGCGAGCGGTATGATTAATAGTCTGATTTGCAGAAAGGAGCGTCATCCGCTGACGGGCTTCCATTTTCGTTATTGGGTCAGTATGAAATATAGAAGGCGAAAAAGCTCCGTGAATTTAAAAAAATGACAGAGTAGACGCGTGCAATGCAAAGAGGAAATAAGGGTTTCGCAAATATAATATAAGAGCTGTTTCTTTGGGATTTCGTGACTCGTAAATATGTTTCTAAGTTCAGAATTGCAGTCTTCCCGAAGCTAACTCAGATTTCTCAAGCGTCCTTTACGCACCGCGGCCATGCACTGCGGGAAGTTTGAAAAACGAAAACAAAAATATCATTAGCATGCCTTCTCTTGCGCATCCAGGCGGCGACAACAACTGCAATCTTGCACGCACTCCTGGATCCAAAACGGCAAGATAATTTTTTGACAAAACGGGAGCCTACGACCACCCAATGCAAACAACCTGTTTCTGTGCAAAAGTGTGCCCCTCCACCTTGATCGCCGTAGATCTAAAGTACAGATCTACCAGGGAGATACAACTACCTACATCAATGCCCGTCTGTGACTGCAACCTAACCAGGTTCTCTCCCAACCAATTTTTTAGCCTATGAATGAAGACCGATTTGTCAAGTGAATCCTTAAATCTTTTATATCAAGTGACATAAATGTGTTTCCGGTGTTATTACATCGCTTAATATTCATCAGCTCGCCTGTGCAATAACTCTTCTTTCACTTAATGAAGATGGCTGATTTTCTCCAACGCCTGATATTTTGACGAGCCTTACATGAAAAGTATGTTTGGAGCTCGCAGTTGGGACGATGTTTCTTCTGAACATGGGTAACTACAGATGTGCCGAGTTTTGTAGCGCAATATACGATGATACTAGCCTCTCTTACGATTGTGTAAGTAATGAGCTTTTTTTAAGAATAAAATTCCTAAATCGACCACTGCTTATCATCATTCACTGCGTTTTTTTTTTATTTCATAAACACACAAAAAACATTTTTCGTCTATATGTTTAACGCAATGCGCAAATACTGCTGTCCAAGTCAAATTTAGATCTCAAACAGAACTCGGCAGTTTGAAGACGGTCGAGTCGCAAGTGCCTCCGAAAATAACAGCAACTGCCATGTTTTACTTTCTCATCAATAATTTATTGCGCGGCTTGTAAGTGCTCTCGTCTTTAGTGCTGCTTACACAGCTCCTTTCCGAACATAATTGTAGTAGTGGAAAGACACGAAATAAAAACCTAATTTCCAAGCTTGCTCTTTTAAGCAATTTCAATTGCCTGGGGGAAGGAGGGATGAGGCTTGATTGAAACGCCAAAAATTATTTTATTTCTATTATTTCTTTCTAACATCCATTTTTGACATTATCTGTAGCGCAGAACTTAGCGAGCCTATCGTGTTTCTGACTTTATTGCGGCTGTTATATTGTTCTGTATATTCTAATGAAACAACGTTAGGTCCGTACAAGCCTCATTTTAATATCCGAAAATTATATGCCAGGAGCAGCTCTTTTGTCTGTTAGTTTTATTATTATTCAGTCAAATTTATATCTTATAATTGATCATTTTTAATTTTCTTGCAAACTTTTAAAAAAACAAATAATTTCATAATCTACTTTCTGTTGTTTTCTCGACGTTTAAAAAAAAAACGTACAGACGTTCACGAGGCTAAGCGTTTTTCTTGCACCAGTCATAGGCCGTGTTCCAAAATTTACTCGATCTTACTCCAGGGTAAGGGTTTTGTACCCTTGGCGTTCTAAAACCTACCCGCGTCCAGCGTTTTTCAATCTGTGTTGTCACGTGATATGATCCGCCGGAGTAACTCGGATCCATTTGGGTAAGGTTTGGAACACAGCCATAATCACCTATACTACCCCTACAAAAATGGATCTTGGCGGTCTGTGGACTTGCTACTTCCGCGCTATTACCTCTATGACAATTCTATGGTTAGAAGTGGAGAGCAAGAGTGCGCAAGCTATGCTCGCGCACTCTTGCTATTCTCAAAAGAGTAAGAAAGAGACGTCACGGTGGTTGCCAGTGCGGGGCAGTCTACCTGGCAAGCTTGCAGTTGCATGCGCTGCCCACACGAGCGACACGCGGTTGGCGGCCCAAAGATCCTATGGTATGACGTCACGACTCGCCGGAGGTTTTTCGTGTTTTCTCGTGTTTAGTTACATCTTTCGAGAAAACGAATGTGATATTCAGATTGATGGGATAAAAATACGCCAGAATTCACCTTTAACTCGTTTTTACTTTAATTTTCTAGTAAGTGTTTCAGCTTTCTTTTAATACTGATCCTAACATTTTGTCCTCGATTACATATGTTTTCTCACTAATGAATCTCATTTTCTCGCTACAAATGAAACTAACTCTTCCCTTAGTCCTGTTACCTTTGGAGTTCCTAAGGGTCCGTTCTAGGGCCCCTCTGATTCCATTATTTATATAAATGACTAACCAATGTGCATATTATCATTGATTAGTTTATTCGCTGATGGATGTGTAATCTATTGTGAGGCAACGAATCGGATGCCGCACTTCTTCAAGAAGACCTAAGTGCGGTACCCGATGTAACCTATCGCAAATTACTTTTAATATTAACAAGCGTAAAGCTATCAGGGTTTCTTGTCGTAATCGTCGTACCCAATTTGTAACACCCAACTCCAATGCGTGACATCTTACAAACATGTTAGTGTTCAGCGGAGCTTCTAACGTGTCCTGGAAAACTTACACCGATCACATTACTGCTAACGCTATAGTTTTATGCTAGTGTATCTGAAACGAAATTTTGCACCAGCACCTATGCCGTCAAAGCTACTTTTGTATAAAACTGTAGTTCGATCAAAGCCTGAATATGCAGCAGAAATCTGGGGTCCCGGCCAGACGACACTGGAGACTAATCTTGAAGCTCTGCGGAATCCCCGAGCACGGCTTACATGTTGTACTATTATCGCACTGGCAGTGTCTTGTTTATAAGAAACTACTTTATCACTTGCTCTCATTTCCTCACGTCGTAAAATATCTCGTTTGTTCCTTTTCTACAAAATTTAGCATTCTAACGCTTCGCTGAAAAGTAAATTATTCCTTAGCCCCTCAGACATTTCTGCACGAGTTAATCGGAGTTTTAAAGTCAGCGTACCTCTTTGGAAAACGTCAGCATACATCGACTCCTTTATACCAAGAACGCCATCGGACTGAAGCCGTCTTCCAGCACCTCTGGTAAAAGTACCATTCATTTAACTATTTCTAGATGTGTTAAACTAATCACGTTTGCTAACACACCCGATTAATTACATTCTAACAAAATTGGTTACTTTTTTTATTGTGTAAATTGTGTTAGTGTGAATGTGTATGCCCTCCCCCTCTCTAATGCCCTGTGGACCCTTAGGGTATTGAAATAAATAAATAAACAAATCTACACGCAATATCAAAGCGACCGTTTACTGAAACTGCTATCAGTACTCCACGTTCTTTTTCGCGGCATAACGTTGCTGCAATCAATCTGGCGGATTCAAGCTTACCACACCATCCCTCCTTTAGCATTCTATCGGCAGCTCTACTCGGTACCCAAAAGCCGTTCCCGTCTCTATTTCTAATTTTTCTATTGTGCGACTTACGTTGAATCAATCTAATTGACCATCCGTGAGGCCACGTCTAAAGACGACAGAATCCAGAGAACCCGCCGGGATCGTGTCTTTTTTAGGCACTTTACTTCGGCGAGCTCACCGCCATCTTAGAAGGTTTTCATTTCCCTTATTCATCCCTCGCGAACAATGAGGAAGCGGCGGTTGTGGAGGGCTCTTCCCATTTTTTCTGTTTTTTAACGGGAGCCTCTTTCATCATTACGCTGATTAGAACGGCTTTGGCTCACCAAGACCTCCATAATCTTCTCAAGCCACGGTTCGCGCGAGTGGAGCCCACGCCCGTGTGGCTCTTTTCAAGAACGTCTGCGCTTGTCTTATGGGCTACGTTTTGTTCTGTTTTGTTTTCTACCAAATATGGTAGAACTTACTTATGTTTAGTTGACTTTAAATTTTCTCCCTCATTTCATGTTTCAGATTTGTGGTGGTAGGTTCCTGAAGGCTTCACATACCGTTTTTCTGAGCGTGATTTGCGTCTTTCTTTTTGATTTTGCGAAATTATTTAGGCTGAGGTTGAACGCGTTCTGTTGTCTGCAGATCTCAGAATTTCTTTTTATTTACTTTATTTCCTGTGCCTATACCTGTTGCTGCTGCTGAAAAATAAAAATATTACACTCTACTTGTATCGCCTAGATATTCCGCCAATCTTTGATTTAACTTCGAAGCTAAAGTTCCTAGGTAAAAATGCACCTCTATGATTTTTACAAGTAGGGAAACGTTTTGCGGGGTTGAGCGGCATGGCCGTTCAGATCATGGGAAAAATGAGGGCAGCGTATACCGGTACAAGAAACCTTTAAAAAAAGCTCTTTTTCGCTGCATGCTGGTGTTCGTCATCCCTTCATCTCTGACTGTTTATAAAGATGATTCAATTCCCCCCCCCCCGCCCCAACTCTAAAAAGTCTAGAGTATCTACTTTCTCAAAAAGCACTTGTGGAGCCAGTCGCAGCAGTCTACGGAGGGATCCGGGCGAACGAAGAGTCTTCGCTCTAGACCTTTCTTAAAATCACCTTCTGCGCGCTGCCATCTTTGACTGCTGGGCAGTGGAACGCCTACTGAGTATGCGCTGTCGCCCTCTTGTGCGGTACATCAGACGCTGCGCATGCGTTCACACCTCGGTGACTCAGCATATTTCGCCCGGGTGATGATCGCTGGTAAGGTCTATACCAAGGGTGGCCAGGCTGACCCGGCCTAAGGGCCGCAAACAAAACCACTAAACTTCCGAGAGCCGCCTGGAAGGTACAAGGCATAAAAAGGGGAGGGGGGGGCAAATTTTTGTTCAGTTAAATAAATGAAACCAACTAATTTAGATCTATCCGTGTCAAAAGCAGTCCAACTGTACGTTAGGTAGCGGTTTGGTAGAATAACAGTACCAAACCGCAACTTGTTTTTCAATTTCAAACGCGTTCCATTTCTCTTTTTCGGGAAGTGCTTGTATGACCGGGAGGGAGGCGGTTGAGTTAGGTTTACTAGGGAGCCGCGAGCCAAGAGCCAAGAGCCGATTGCAACATGCCAAGAGCCGATTGCGGCTCGCGAGCCGCAGCTTGGCCACCCCTGGTCTATACACTCTAAGAAATCTGAAGCGTCGACTTCCCCGCCAAGCACGTGGGAGAGCCGACCGTTGCGACCGACTGAAAAAGCTCGGCGAAAGACAAGGCTCAATTATACGTTTAGACCAGTGTTGGGCGTCGGTTCAAAGTTTTAACTCGATTAATCGCCAATCTTTAACCGATGAATTAATCGATTAATCGAGTTCGTTCATTCCCACGCACAATAGGTTTAAGAAGTCAAAATTACATTGTTTTCCTTTGCCCAGTAAGCGATAGAGCGGCAAAATCTGCAACTTCAGACCTTAAATCAGCTTTTATGCGTAGTTAAGAACAATCAAAATACACTCACTCACACAAAGCTTCTGCTGCAGTACCAAAGAGGTTCGTTGACATTTTCCGGCAGGAGCGAACTAGTTTGATTGCTCACAAAAGTCTCGGCTGCGTTCAACGGACACTCGCAGGGCGTTGAAGTGGCTGCGCCAAGTAGCACCTTTTGAACTTGCTTGTGGTCACAAATCTCGCTTCTGCAGTTAACTTTAGGTCAACATTTTACCGAATGTTCGTCTTTGTACAGGTGTATTTGTTCATGACTGCGTAGGGACAGCGTTAACATTTTACTTTTTTTGTCAAAATTTAACCGATTAACCGATTAAAAATTGATCTCGTATAAAGCATTATTTGATTAATCAGTAGGTTAATCGATCAAGTGCCCAGCCCTGGACTTTAGACCCACTTGTTGGTTTAGACCTAAAATACAGACTGTGATGTGGTATTGAGCCTGATTAAAACGTCAGGCTTAGGGCCAAAGCGGAGACTGTCTTTTGTGGGTCTAAGCATGTTTTCAGCCTCGCCATTGGCCGAGCTCGCTCCGTAGATTCCAGCGATTGGTTCTCCTACGCGCTTTGCGGGGAAGTAGACGCTCCAGGTTTCTAAGAGTGTGAGCACACTATAGACCAAGGAAGATAGCTTGTAGCTCTCGCCAGTAGTGAACACGCTTTACTAAAGTTATTGAGACTATAGTTCTCTCATCCTTTTAACTATATTATTTTTTCAGGCGTCACAGAGGTGATGGCACTTCTCTTTCCCAATTTTAGAACACTCTTATTTTGTTCAGAACAGTCTACTTATTAGGAAGTTTGCGAAAAGCAACTCCGAAATATAAAAAGGTTACATCTCTGCAGTCACTGTTCAAAGAAATAAAGCTAACGCTGATTTGCTTGGCTCATGTCAGGTTTGAGTCAGCCATTTCGATCTACTCGACCCATATAAAGATTGAAGTGAAATTATTCAAACAAGTAATCCATGTTAAGTCTCTTCTTGCATACGTTATGTTAAACGCTACGTGAGAAGTAAAACGACAAAGAAAATGTAACACGAAAAAGCGATACGGAAGTTAGGTCATCAGCGAGACGATGGCCTGATGTAGTCACGTGCCCATCATCTGCAAAATTTGGCTGGCGATGTATCCGGCCCTAGATTTAGTGAAGTTCACTGACTCGGTACATCTCTAGCTTTGGAAGCCATAGGGTTGTCTGTCTCCGCCAGGGAGCGCTGTAGCGTCCCCGAGACGCGACCGCAAAAAGGCTCCTCCATTAGCGTCTGCGAGACGCGACCATTTAATGTTGACGTGAGGCGGCGTTCTAGCGTCCCATCATCCACGGGCGTAAGCTAGCGTCTGTCATCGTCTGTAAACGGGCACGAAGAGAGCTTCTGAAATCGTGCAACGCAACGCACAACCGAAACGCCGACCTAATAACATTCTAATTTGCTCACCAGGGGCGCTTGTTCAAACTTGAGAGCTACAGATCTGTTGCACTAGCACGGTGCGTGGAATGCGTCTTCGATCGATGTGCTTTGAGTCCATACATCAAAAGTGGTCCCGAAGCCACAACAAGGAACGTCACAGAAGCAGGTGTGTTATGTTGTCGGATGTCACGATCCTGGCGTCTAGAAGCACCTGTAAAAAGTACGAGTCGAGCGTCACTGCCTGACTGCCGGGGCTTCCGTGAACTCTCAAGGTGAAGAGCGAGCTGCAGCAGAGCAGGCGTCTGCCGCACCCACCACCGTTCTTTTGACACCTCCAGGATCGCGGCCAGCGATATGCATGACACTTCTGTGACATCATCAGGTGGAGCTGTTGGTACCACTTTTTAACACGTCATTAACACACTAGTTAGACACGCGTACCAGGCACTGCAACTATAGTGTCTACATCGCTGCAGGGCTTCCTCGCGGGTCGTGCATCACGTCCATTGGCTGGCCTCAGCGATCGGGTGACCATAGTGCCAAACAATGGCCTCCTCGTCGGAAGACGCAGTGTAAGTGTCGTTACACATTCGAATGGACAGTCTGCCAACCCACAAAACGTATTTCAGGTACGCCGATTTTGTCAGAGAGAACCGAGGTATTGCCCCAGTCTCATTTAATTATTTTGACGCTATTTCACACGTCCCACGACATAAACACGATGTGGGTGCGTAGGGTAGCGACTAAAAGCTAATCCCATTTACACAATTACGTACACTCTTTCTTATGCTACAACAGACCCGTTCCGTAATTCAAATTAACCGTTAAAATGTTCATAAAAAGAAAAATAGACGATTTTTCCTTTTCTTATTTCTTGATCTAACTTCGATAATGAGGTTTCTTGCAGGCCCGAATGAGCTGGACGATACGTTCTCCCACTCCTCTCAGGACTGCCAATAGAATGTTAGGTAATGGCTAAAATTTCGGAGGTGGTCAATTATCAATAAAATTCACTTTTATAGTTGTTATCGATCTTTTTTAGGTTAAAGTGTAAGCATTGAATGCATGCTTTAGAGTATTTGAGTGTTTAAAGCAATCGTTTACGATGGAAATCGTGAAAACAGGCGCTTTTTACCGGCCGTCGTATTCTTTATTATAAACACGTGCGCTGATGCGTGCACTTTGCTTTTATTATTATTTATTTTTCACTCTATCAAGCTTATCGCTTAGGGTTTTCAGACAACGTATCAATAAACTGTGCCTATCTTAGCACATCTCGCGTTTACACAGTCATGCGACTGCGTGCCAACACGTTCACTGCAGTGATCAATTTATTTATTTTTTATTTACGATGATCCGAGAGAAAACTCATGCTGAAAATGAGATTCGGAGCTTTTTGAAACGACGAACATATGTTCTATAGTTACTTGCAACATGAGAAAAGCAGGGCATAAACGTGTTACGCGCATCTCATTATCGCTCCCGAGCCAATCAGGTTGCGGCCCCGCCCTGCGGTAAGCCACGCCCTGCGTTTCCTAAGCTGTCAGATGCGGAGCGCAAGTTCGTCTGCTCCTTGCGCAGGGGCGGCACTGACGTCAGAACGACGCCGAGCTCTGATTGGCTCTGATGGAAGGAGAGTGGATTGACCTCGATGCTAGCTGCCTTCGACGTCTACCCACTATCCGTCCAATCGGAGCCCGGCAGAACTCGGCGTTCTGACGTCATTGCAACCCTTGCTCAAAAAACAGACAAACTTACGCTCCGCATAGACCTTTCAAGGGCCCTAAACCAACACCAGCTGCACAGAAGGCTTGCGCACGCATCATCCCAGTCAGATCGATCGAGGCGTAAGATTGGACACGAGTGCTGTGTCAGTGTTCGGCCGGGGCTCGTGTCCAATCAGCGCGTCGAAGGTCGGGCTCGGGCCCAATAGCCGAGTTAGCGCGATCCGACTCTGATGACGTTTCATTGAGGGAGAGGAGATCAGGCGAAGGCCTTCTGTCTAGGTGGTGTTGTCTAAACTCGTCGAACCATAGCCTGCTATACACTGACAAAGCCTGGGAGATCGCCACGAGAAGCGGCCGGCGAAATGGAAAACGTGGAGCGGCAGACAACGGATGAGAGGAGAGCCACGTTACTGGCGCCCCGCTGTGACGAGACGCCGAAACGCAGTTTCTCGCCGCTGCGGCGAGACGCGAGGACCCGAAAGTGTGTTTCCGGTCCTTGCCGCTGCAAAAGCTCTGCGCTGACGTCCAGGTTCCCCGAGAAATAGGTCTTTGATGATCTGTGATACAAGATCCTCGCGCTCCAAATCTGCGAGCGGGCACTCTGTGACTCCGTCTTCGAACTGCCAGGCTTTGCGAGTATCTATAGGAGGCTATGGACAAACACAAAGACGCAGCCGAAAGCTTACGGAGCGCGCCGATTGGACGTTGGAGAAAAAAGCGCGAAGTCATCGTCGGGATAGACCAATCGGTAGCGCACCATTAACTTCGGCCCCAACTTCGTGTTTGACGAGTTTATAGGCCCAGACGAAATGTCTCGAGTCACTGGGCTGTGGACGCGTGCGCGCGGTTCGATATTCCGCAGAGAAGAACTACCGCTCATGCGCATGCGCAGAAGGCGTTCCACAACCCAGCAGACAAAGGTGACAGCGCGCAAAAGGCGATTATTGGAAAGGTACGTCTTCGTCTTCCAAATGCGTCAGCTCAGCCAGCACCTCCTGATAGAGCAAGTGCGGAAGTCGTCATTAAAGAAGGCCACCGTAGGCCTCAGATTGGACACGACGACTACGGCATCAGCGTTCGGCAAGCAGTCGGGTTCTCGCTGATTCGACACGAGATCCAGACGAACGATGACGCCGTGATCGTGTCCAATCCGAGGCCTACGGCGGCCTAGTTTAGTGAAGCAGGAAAATTCAGCACTTGGGCTTTCTTATCTAGGAGGAGTTGGCTCATTGGGTGGAGGTACCTCTCGCCCGCTAGTACATGCGCGTACACGTAGTAAAACGGAAGGCTTCTGCAGCGCATTATACACCATGTATGACAGCGCTCTTCGACAGCAGATGACGAAACAGCATGTATGACGCGAGAAACAAAAATAGGAGAAACACCCAATCGCGTATCGAGCGAAAAATGGCGACTGGCGATGCTCGCCAAATCGATGATCCACGGTTGTTGATACTGCTTCATCATCGTGCTCCCAAATACCTGGAACAAGATTATAAAAGCGCTAGCTCTTTTTTTATTTCTGGTGGCTATGTTTTTACGCTGTCGAGAAAAAAGCGTATACCGCGGCGGTATGTTTTCGTTTCAGCTCCGCTAACTTCCTGACGCAGGCTGTGAGATGACCGTCGCCTCCATACTTCGTTTCACCCTAACTTGGCAAAGAAAAAAAGGCTACAGCCCCGTCTGGCCAATCAGAACGATGGATCGAAGCACGTGAGAGCTCACCGAAGGAGGAGAGCACTCCGACGAGACGTGGTCACGCGCTTCGTTAAGGCGCGTTCATTGGCTCACAGAGGCCGTAGCCTTCATCATTTGCCAGCGCATGCTGAGGCCGAGCAGAGTTCTATGCCCGACGTGACCGAGAAACACAACTCGGTGGGCGGACGTGTATAAACGGAACAACGAAAACAAGCGGCCTCATATTTCACCTCACGATTTCATTTTCTTCAAAATGAACTTCTCCAAAGATCCTTTTTTGCCTCGTTTCATTTTTATATTTTTATATTGATTCGCGTTTTGCGTTGAACTTTTTTTTCCCGGCGCTTCATGAGGTATCTGTATCAACAAGCGCATATATATAGAGAGATTTTAAATTTGATTCCGCACTCCAATGATGAAAGTGGGAATAAGTTTAACGGCGTGTCTGATCATTTTCCGTTCCGTATTTTCAAACGTGATCCCACAAATTGCGATGAATGTTGCAGGAACTTTAAACAGCAACTTCTTCAGAATAATATATCCAGCTTATCTCTTTTTTTCTTATAATTTAGTCCGTTCTATATTTCCATTTTGTTTTGCTCAAATACTGTAGTTTTCTAGCTGTTTTTCGACGACCGCCTCCCAAACATTTCAGCATAATAATTCAATGTTTACAAATGCGTCGGCCGTCCCTTGGAAAGCTAATCCATTTGAAAACACCGCTTCCGGATTTCTTTTTTTTTCTTCTTTGTGACAGACGTTACGAAAGTAATAGTCGCAAAAATTGTTATAGGTAAAATTTTCTCAAAACTCGAGTTTCATCACGTACATTTTATTTTATCACCGAAGTTATCAAAATGTTTTGTATAATTTAAGAACTACGTTAATAACTGTATTTTACTGAAAATTACTTTCTGCAGTTGGTTCCCGTCTTCTAATGTCGCTCTCGTGTTTTTCTGAGTAGCGTTCTTAAAATACATTTTGCGATTGTGAAGTTTTATATTTCACCACCTCGAAGATAAAAGGTTATATCGGCCATTCGCTTCCCTATCTTTGTTACTTAACTAGTGTGTGAGCTAGTGAAATCTTAGCTGTCGAACAACATGGAGGTGTACCCTGATTTCTGTAAATGAATTTAATTTGAACCCGCATCCAGTGAGTTTTGACGATATTCTGAGGCATAGTATAATTCGTTATCCAAGACATAACTCAGAAGTGCCCTGTGGCTATTACAACACAGAAACCTTTAACAAACTTGACATTGTTGATAAAATTGGCATTTCCACTTTTCATATGAATGCAAGAAGCTTGCAAAATAAAAAAGACGATATCGAGATATTTTTGACGCCCCTTAAAATCCAGTTCGATGTACTAATGTTTACAGAAACATGGTATTCAGCCAAAACATTACCAGTGCAATTCCCCAGCTATACATGCCTACATATCGATCGAGATAACAAGCCCGGCGGCGGTGTTGCTATCTATCACAAGTCAGCGCTACAAATGACCGAAATTGATAAATGCTCTGTATCTACTGCTGACATTGAATGTCTTGCTGCGCAACACCGTGACACATGCTTCGTAGTGGTATATCGCCCCCCCACCGGAAAGTTTGCGAAATTCTGTTCCACTCTTGAAAGCATGCTCACATATCTTTTGCATCAAAACACCAAAATAATAATAATGGGAGACATCAATATTGATTTACTGTCCGACACTAGCAATCAACGTCAACTTAATAATATAATAGAGTCCTATGGGTGCAAGAACTTGATAAGTGTTCCAACAAGAGTAACGTTACAGAGCAGCACGCTTATTGATGTTTGCATTACAAATATTAACCAATCGCACGCTGTGCCTGGAGTATTTCTTGCCGATATGAGCGATCATTTCCCCTTATTTTGCTTTCTATCACATTTTAGAAATAGTCATAATTTACCTCAACCAGGAACTAAATTTTTTCAGAAGATCAATCAACATAGCATAGAGGCATTTCACAAAATGGTCTCTGATACTAACTGGGACAGTGTGATGACTAGTCAAGATGTTGATGAATCCTATTTCGCTTTCTTGACAGCTCTTAAGAAGTGCTATGACGCAGCTTTTCCTCTACAACAATTTAGAACACGGCGATGTAAGCGTAGAAAACCATGGATATCGAAAGAATTGTTGCAACGCATCAACAAGAAAAATAGACTGTTCGAAAAATTTCAAAAATGTAGGGATAACTGCGTACTACTAGAATATAAGCAATTTAGAAATGCACTGAACCGTGACATAAAAAAAGCTAAATCGCATTACCACGTCAGCAAGTTTAATAACATTCAATATGATCCTAAGCGTACCTGGAACGCTTTAAACACTATCATCAAGCCCAATTCTAACCATACGCCCCTTAATGAAATGCAGATTGGGTCAAGCGTCTTCAGTGGACGTGACATGGCAGATGCAATCAATGATTATTTTATAAACGTTGGTGCATCCAATCGCTCGAATACCACGTCATCGAGCATTTTTCCACGAGCCCACCTAGAACATACTATTATGCTGAATCCTGTCACTTCTTTTGAGGTTGAGGCTGTCATAAAATCACTAAAAAATAAAAGCACTTGCGGGGATGATAACATAAAAGCCGAACCGATCAAATACGTATCTAACATTATAAGTGAGCCCTTGCATCATATCATGAATCTTATATTTGAAACAGGTAGTTTCCCACATGCCTTAAAAACTGCGAGAGTAACTGTCATTCATAAAAATGGCGATAGAAAGGATATTAGCAATTACCGTCCAATCTCCGTTCTCCCCGTACTATCAAAGGTTTTTGAAAAATTAATAAACAGTCGAATTCAAGCTTTCCTAATAAAATTCTCAGTTCTATCTACAGCACAGTACGGATTTCAAAAGGGTAAGTCAACAGAAGATGCCTTGTTAGATATAAAAGATAAAATTTTAAATAACATTGAAAATAAACTTCTTACTCTTGGCATATACTTAGATTTTCGAAAAGCATTTGACAGTATCAATCATGACATCCTACTACAAAAACTTCCCCGCTATGGCATTAGGGGTAAAGCATTGGATTTAATAAAGAGTTTCCTACAAAATCGCGAGCAGTTCGTACAAATCAATGACATCCATTCTGATCGTAAAACCGTTAAATATGGGGTCCCTCAGGGATCGGTATTGGGACCTCTGCTTTTTATAATCTATTTAGACGACATTGTAAACATCTCAGTTTCTCCAAACTTAGTCATGTATGCTGATGATACTAGTCTCTTTTTTTCTGGTACATCCGTAGATGAAATAGAGCAAGAAGCTAATAACTACCTACGAGATTTAAGCAGATGGCTCGACATAAATAAAATGCAATTAAATGCTGCAAAAACAAAATATATGTTATTTATGCCAAAAAATAAAAAAATCAATAAACTGCCATGTTTGACAATAAACAACTGCATTATAGACCGTATAACTGATTGCAAATTCCTAGGAGTATGGTTTAGTGAAAAACTATCCTGGACAACACAAACTGAGCATATAAAAAGTGACCTCTCTAGAACAATAGGAATAATTTATAAGACAAAAGACCTCTTACCGACTTGGTTGAAGGTACAAATATACTACACCCTCTTTTATCAAAAACTTCACTACTGTTTACTAGTTTGGGGCACCACGGTAAAAACCAACTATAATGGTCTTATGAGTTTACAAAAACGTATGTTAAGAATAATGGCCAACTCGAATCACGGTAGTGAAGCCGAAAGCCTATTTGACAAATTAAATATCCTTCCTCTTTCTAAGCTTTACCATTATAAGCTTGGGCAGCATATTCATAAAAACGGAGTAAGCGGCTTTGACCTCATTCCTGCAAATTTGTCTGAATATAATTTAAGGACAATGAGGACATACAGACTACCATCTATTAGGACTAACTACGGAAAACAAATGATCAATTTTCAGGTTCCCCAGCTTCTAAATGCAGTCGGCAATAATGTTATAATTACTGTAAACCAAACTACATTTAAAAAAGATCTACGCTCCTTTTTGATTGCCAATGAGTTGGTAATTTTATAGATATGTTGCAATACATTTTTTTAATATTTTAACCAGCATTTTTTGTGCATCCGCTTTTATTACAAATCTTGTATACCTTGTAATCACGTTTATTTTTAGATTTTGTCATGTGGACAATGCCAGATTGCTATTTTATATGTGCCTGGAATTCATGGATATGTAATCTTGCTTTTTCACTTTTATAATTTTTACCGAAAGTGTTTTTTTTATTATTATTTTTTGCTTGATGTCTTATATTACTTTTTAATCTTTGTTTTTACGACAATGTTAACATAAACAACATCAATGTGTGCTAGTATTCCTTCTTTACAATTTTGTGCGTGTGCATCCTTTATCTCTTGTGTGTATGTGTGTGTGTATCCACTATATCTTGTATAAGTATTTTTTCTCTTGCCGAAGTTTCACCCTTAGTGCTGTTGCTGTTGGACTTTGCCCCTTTGCCCCCCCCCCCGTTGGACCTTGGTGCCCAGTCAGGCGACACGATCGCCTTTTGCACCAAGGTACCATTTCAAGGAGTTTGTACCCCTTGAAAGAAAAAATAAACTGATTGATTGATTGATTGATTGAAGATCCATATTTCTTCTTGACCCCCCAGTAAGTAAGCTTCAATCGACAACTCTACTTTTCATTCATAGATGTGAGATTAAGATCTCAAACACAGATGTCTCTCTGTTCAAATCTAGTTCAGTTGCATTTTCAAGAAAGCTGAAAATCAAACTAGAAACTAAATCTCCGTTTAAATTTTACAGACTATCTCTGCATTTGTTTATGTTTATTGACAATGTAAAAGCTTTGAGCAAATGTTAACGCACCAAGAGAGATGAGTGAATCTGTCTTCTCCTGGGAAGAAATATTCTCATTAATTTTCTGTCGAGATATTAAATGCAACCAAAAACAAAAATAAGAGAATTACGTAAAAGTTTATCTGCACCATCATCGACACCTGAATCATGCGCGCCTTTCTCTTTTTGAGATAATGTGTTTGCGTTTTTGAAGTTTCAGTGATGGGGAGTCTTATCTTTGCATAACAAGATGCTTTAAAGTTTATTTTCTGTTCTGCCTCCCTGGAGCTCCAATTACTCGAGAAACGCAGCTTAACTTTTAAAATGTAATTTTTGCGCCTCTAAATTTAAGATGTCAGGGGCAAGAAGTGAGAAACTGTCACGACCGAGTGGCTCTGCAGGAACAAACCGGCGCGACGCAGATATTGGATCTCTCCGGCTTCCAATTACACCGTTCCATCACCTCGGGGTTAATGTCTGACCTTTAAGCAGCAATTGGTTGTTTCGCAAAGCAGTTAAAGCACAACGAGCCGTCTCAACTCTGTCGAAACAAAATAAAGTGCTGAGAGAGTGTCACGTTAGTATTGTGTCATCTAACCTTACAACATGAGAGGTGACGCTTTCAGAGCGATACTGACTTTGATAGCTTACGGCATTCGCGTTGGTTCATCTGCAAAGCCAAGTAAGACAAAAGATTATTACTTATCGTTCTGTCGAACAACGTCGAAAAAATGGACTGAGTTAAAACGGCCGATACCTAATGACCTTGAATATTCAGGCTTCTACGAGTGCAGACGGGACAATAATTATGTCTATATTATTTTTAAGGGAATCGCAATGTGTTATCTTTCTTCCTGTGTTCGATTGTTTTTATATTTTTTTAACTTATCAAAACTACACTTTAACCAATCCTGCGTGTCTATTTTTCTGCCAAGCACTCGGTAGAGTAGATCGCTGTAATCTGTGGAGGGAGCTCAACATAGTTTAAAGCCACGTCAATCGCCGAGTTTCGAGTTTACCTTGCAGCGATTTGCTTTCCTAACTGCTTGGTGGGAAAGTAAATGCTCCAGGTTTCTCGAACACTACGTATTATTAAAAATGACTCGGCGTCTTCTTTTCCTCTCAGCAGCATTGGACCAACCACAGACATCAACGGTCGAGCGCGTGGCAAGGCCCAATAACGCTTTAGAGTCTAGACGAAAAATCGCCATTTGCGCTGAGACAACGAGCATGACGTTTCGTGTGCTCCTTGTCCCCGAGCGGATTGTGTTTTATTTGAGCTTTGTCACTTCGAATGCTTAACGCGCTCCGCCGATTGAATTCATTAGCCTTCCTCGGGCGATGTGAGAAGGCGGGGTTTTCGAATCACAAACTGGTTTTGTGGTCATGCTTGGCCATATTTCCGCATTCTAATGAAATCATTACCTTTCTAACAAGGTTTAAAAAATGTTTCATTAAATAAATCAAATTCACGGTGTATTAAGTCAAATGAATTTGGTTTATATCTCCGTAGTTACAAAAATGTAATTATTTATAACTTAATGAACTTTTAAACATGGCAGACTGAGTTATGAACCCGTTCGAGCCCTATGAACAATACAAAGAAAGTATTATTGTACATTCAATAATTTAAGTAAATTTAATTAACAACCTTTTATTGACATAATCCTCCAATACTAAAGCAAAAGCAGCTTACTTTTTTAGTTAGTGAAAAAGCTGTATTTTCTCTTTCTTTCGTATTCAGATTTGCTTGCAGTAGAACATTACATAACTGACAAAACAAAGTGGTTAGATAGAAAATAAAGTTCGACAGCTTTGCTTTTCCCGAGAAGGGTTGTTCGCCTATGATTTTCCCTGATTGTAAATACAAAAAAATAAAGTAGCACACTGGAAAAATATCAGATAGATCAAAAACTGGATTTTGGTGAGTATTTCTGCGGGATAGATTTGACTTAAATGATCGTAGAAAAACTAGTGTGATTTAAAACACGCTTCAGATCAGCTCGATTTTTATTCTCCACCCTACTTTGTAATGAGTTATTGTTTTCAGTTGACTCAGGAATGCGTCGTCAGAGAGCAGGACGCTGAATAAAGACGCGCTCCCAGAAATTTCGGGCTTGCACTTTTCTCTAAAGGACACGGTAAATCTAATCCCTACAATTTACGAACAGAACTGGGTGAATGACAAAACTGATATTACGTTTAGACGTTGAACAAATTGTCTATGCTGTTAAACTGACAGGGACGTTTTACGTACTCTACGTAATGCTCAGTGACACGGCACACACTGTTTTCTCGGCTCCGAGTGCTTGGAGATAAGTAGACGCACTAAAGATTTAAAGTGCAACCTCAGTGTCCCATTGCAGATTTTATTATTTGGCCCAAATATATTTCCTGCCTCACCATTGGCAGTTTTAACTTTGTTGGTTGCACCGATAGGCTCTCCGAATGCCCTGTGGAAAAGTAGATCAACACGGGCATTTTTCGAGCGAAAAACAACCCGAAACGAGTAACACTTTTCTATTTCTAATGTTACGTATACTTAGTATATTAGATGGTTTTCTAATATATTGTAGTCGAAACACAAAACGACATTCGCCAATCTTTTCGTTTTTTTTGTTTTTTTTAATAACGTTAACATAAATGGTAGCAAGCTGAATCTGCGCCTACGTGGTGCCGCATCCTCGAGAAGGATCCAAAGCGACGGTGCTTGAAGTCATTCAGAAATGCTTTGTATGCAAATGACTCATTATTACGCTTACTGGACACGGGGCGCCCGTGCAATGCGAAGCGCAGATGTATCTGGTCGTCCCAGCGACCGCGCCGAGCAGCTCTCGCGACGCACCACGGTCGATGTCTGCCGGAGCACACCGCCATTAGGAATAGCCATCTCCATTGTTGCCGACATCGCCCACGTTATCTCATCTTCTACATCAAAGAGGTAATCTGCACGTCTAAAGAAAATAGTGGGTTTTGTGCGCATTTACAGAGAACGATGATGACTGCGCTCGTGTCGAATAATTTTGTCGAGTAAGAATATAACGAAATGCTAAGAAATGAACAATGTTGCTGAAAAAAAAAACGGGTCACGCATAATTATGGAAACTGTGTTAGCATAATGAAGGCACGTGTCACTGCAAATCGGCAAAGTATAAAATGACAAAAAAGAATGCAATCTGCGGACCCAAAAGAAATGTAGGCCTTTCCTCGGTAAAGTCGTCACACAGCCCTCGAACTAAGAACTCGTTCGAAAATGCTATAACAAAAAGGAATGAAAAACGTTTAAAATTATCTGTAATGCCGAATTAGAGCGCAGCTCTTCAGGAGGAGGGGGAAGGGAACGGAGGGGAGGGTATGCCAGTCCTTCCCCTTTTCTCCTTCTCTTCTGCTCTCCTCCCATCTTGCGGAAAATTTGCGCTAAACTTTCCGCTAAAGTTAGCAGGGATATTGTTCCGCAAAATTTAGCGGGGAATTTTTTCAGCTAAATTTAGAGTGGAACTTTTTCGCTAGATATAGATGGGAATTTTTTACGTTAATTTAGCGGGAAATATTTTTCTCTCATCTTAGCGGGTAAACTTTTCCGCTCAATTTAACGGGGAAGTTTTCCGCTAAGTTTTGGCGGATAATTTTTTCCGCTCATTTAGCAGGGAACTGTTTCCGCTAAGTTTTGGTGGATAATTTTTTTCGCTAAATTTAGCGGTGAAATTTTCTCGACAAATTTCGCGGGAAATATTCCCTCTAAATTGGTCGGCGAATATTCCCGCTAAATTTAGCGGGAAAATTTCCCCGCCAAATTTAGAGGGGAAATATTCCCGATTAATTTAGGCACCGGGTGACGTCACTCGTGGTCCTCGTGACGTCACTTGTGATCCTCTTGACGTAACGAGTGACGTCACGTGTGACGTCATTATGGGAAACGTCCCACAATGCAACGCGTGGCTACGCCAACGGCGACGGCGACGCCGCGCTCAAGCCCGAAACGGGCGCCCAGGAGCTGCGCTCTAAAATTGAGCAGTCCTCAGAGCGATATACCCGCGACACGTGACGGCGAAGTCGTTGGGCATCGGCGTCGCGTTCACGCACCGTCGGGCTGTGGGGTAAGTGAACAAAAAGCGCTCGGAACAAAATCGGCACCTGTTTTGTTCCAAGCGCTTTCGTTTCTTCTCCTTTTTTTTTTATCCGGAGCTTGTGAAAGGTTGTCTCCCGGCACGTGCTCTTGGCATTGACAATGCTACGACGACAATTTTTTATAGGCTACTTGTTTTGTTTTGTTTTCAGATAGCCCGTGCAGTGGGCATTCGGTATTACAAAAACCCTATGTTGAGAGTGTTTTATTACCGCTGGGGCGTAACTCAGTGTAGAAAATGAAAGACGTTTACAAATCTCTATAATGCGAAATTAGAGCGCAGCTCTTGAGGAGGAGGAGGAGAGGATACGGAGGGGAGGGCATGCAACCTCCTCCTCCGTACCCTCCCTCTCCTCCTCCTCCTCCCCTCATCCTCTTCCTTTCCTCCTCCTCTCCTCCTCCCATTAAATTTCCCCGCTAAATTTTCCTCTAAATTTAGCGCGGAAATTTCACCACTAACATTAGCGAAGAAACTTTCCCGCTAAATTTAGCGTGAAAATTTCGCCTCTAAACTTAGCAGGTTAAGTTTCCCCGCTAAATTTAGCTGAAAAATTGACGGCACGTTATCTCAACACCAACTCAGTTTCCCCGCTTAATTTAGCGCGGAAAATGACGGCACATGACTTGCTGTCACGTCACCTAGGAACAGATTCAGTTTCTCTGCTAGATTTAGCGGAAAAATTAACGTCACGTGACCTCAACACCAATTCAATTTCCCGCTAAATTTAGCGGGGCGGTTACGCCGACGCCGACGGTGACGCCGCGAAACGCGGAAACAGACGCCTAAGAGCTGCGCTTAAAAAAAAAAAAAAGGCTGTGGCGTTGGTAGTGGTGACGCGCCCGCTTCCCGCTTAGTAGACCCGGGTTCGATTCTGGCGAGTGATGTCTTTTTTGCAATGGTTTGGCAACATCGACATCAGTCGCCCTACATCGCCAACAACCACAACAACAATAACCACCACAACAACAACAACCTCATAAACCACAACTAAAACAACAACAACAAAAACAACAACAACAACAACAACCACAACCATAACAACAACCACAACAGCAACACACAACAACAACCACAACAGCAACCAGGACCACAACAACCTCAACAACAACAACAACCACAACCACAATAACAACCACAATTACAACCATCACAACAACCACAAGAACAACAACCACAACAACCACCACAACAACCGCCACCACAACAACAACCACCGCTACAACAACAACAACCACTCCCACAACTACTACAACTACAGTACAACACGACAACTACTCACTACGCTACTACGACAACTACTACTACGACAACTACTACGACAACCACTACTACTACGACAACAACTACTTCTACAACAACATCAACAACGGACATCATTTCCAGTAGTGGGGAGAGCCCATCGCAGGTATCGCTGTAAAAGGGAGGAAAATGCCGCCGTAGATAGCGTGCCATGGTGTTCTAACGATTGGTCCTTTTTCCCTTTTGCTTCCAGAAATTGCTAGGCTTGGAACAATTCATAGAAGGTTACAGCCACGGTTATAAAAATCTCGTCGAATACTTCAACATATACTTACGCAAACTAGTATAACCCTCATCACCTGTTGATTTAGTATACTTCTAGTTTATTTATATAAAGATAACTATTCATGCTAAAGCAAAAAAAATATTGAACTGCAGTAGTTTTTTTTTCCTTATTTGTTTTACATTTGTGAATAACCCGAGCTGTCCCTACTCCATTAGTTCGTCCCTGGACAACATTGATTAATCGAGAATAAATTCGAGCAAAAATAACGAGTACAATCTACAAGCATCAGGCTAAGTGTCACAACGCAGACTTCTTTTTAAGTCTAAACGTATTTTCAGTCTTGTGATTCGCAGAGCTCCTTTGTAGATCGTAGCCGTTCGCTTTCCCAGGTGCTTTGCGGGAAAGTAGACGCCCAGATTTCTTAAGAGTAGGCAGAACATGTTCATTTACGGAAAACGAAATTGTCATAATCTATATATTTTGGCGGTCGAACAATAGAATGTTATCGAAGCAAGTTTATTTACACAAATCCAGCTAATGAGAGAAATTCGGTGGGAGCTGAATTTCATTTTAAATGCGCGCATCACGAAAAAGCAATACCACACCAAAGAAACAAAAAACGAAAAAAACATCAATTGGCAGTGTACTCTGGCAGGCTCAATCCATTTAAATGCAGATACGTGCAAATTTGCGTAAAGTAACGCAACCAAAGTATAATTTTTTTTTATGTTACCGCAGGTTTTTTGGCTTTCAAAATTAAAGAGAAAGTGTGCTTAAACGTTTTGAACGGATTCGAAGGCTGCTTAACGTTTGAGGCTCGTTCGCACAGTTGCGTTGGAATACGTTAAAGACTGCTTGTGTCGAGCTGTTGCTATGGCGACCCTTAGGACGAGCCAATGGGGAGGCGCTGCGCTGCGCGACGCACCGCAGCGCAACGCGGACGGTGTAAATCTGTGAATCAGCCTTTAGTGTCAAATAGACAACAACAAAAAACACTTTTTTAGGGTTGCGGTTCGTTGAAATATTTCCTGATTGATACAGTTTCTTTAAACTCAATTATCTCATTTTCCCAGAAAGGGACACATTTATTCATCTTTATATTTTTTGCCTCGAGTGATTACCCTACCTCTCAAATTTTCAAACCATCAAAATAAAATTGCAAAAAAAAAATTCGGACGACCTTTCGAGACAATTGCGTTAAAAACATTTACTGCTGTTGAATACCGCCAAATATAGGAACGTTGTATAGTTTTACTTTTTTTCCCAGCTCTTTTCAATAAAAGATCACTGTGGCGATGAAGGTCATGCAGTTGGTTTATTCCTACAAATCGATGATACAGCGCGCAAGAAAAACAAGGGACAGGCATAAGGAATAGACAAGACTCGCGCTTTCAGCATTTGTCTTGTCTATTGCCTATTTCTGTCCTCGTTTATTGTGCGCCGCAACACCAATTTGAAAGAACGATCATGGCAGGGGCTGTGAGAAGTTGTTGTTTTTAGTAAGTTTTTTCTGTGCAGCTGGAGTTTTGATCGATGTCCGTGCTACCTCGGCGCTCCCACGAGAAACATGCATCGTGAAGTTGTAGCACTCAGGCACTTAAATGTTGTTTTTTTACGCGATTTCTCAGAGAGGCGTCGAAGCCTATTCGCAGAACGTCAAAATTTCTTCGCTACACGTGCCATCTCAATTTTCACCAATGACACAATAATGTACCGGCTCCCTACATATTCTAAACATGCGTCATTTTTTTAATAGCACGTACGTGTATTTTTTTTAATTTTATTTAAGGTGCGTTAAGCTGTCCTTCTATTGCATTACCTTAAGGGTGTATCAAGGTTAATTTAACCAAAAACGTAATACACAACAAAGCCTTTCATACAATCACGGTTTAAGAAACAATGATATTATACACGACTAAAGACGGTCTTCTCACAGACAAAACGAAAATGAACCAAGATGACAATCGGGATTAAATGAAAGCGTAAATCTTCGTTTAAAGGAGACGAAACCACAATAATAACCCCAAATAAATATAAAACACACTCCCAGACGTGTCTCAGCCCTGAGCACCGCAACAACAACAACAACAAAAAAGATTATTTATATTATGATCGAAATTTTGTTCAATCCATAATTTTCACAGCGTGCTTGAGCAGTCACTTCCGCATAGACTTCTTATGGTCTATACGGCTATTCGGCGGCGAGGAGGGAGATAATATCAAAAACATTGTCCTACCCCGAACGCAGTTTCCCCGTGAATGGGAGCTCGGTGCAGCCATAAAAGAGGAGGGTGGTTCCTAATGCACGGTACCACTCCGGCAGTAACGACCCCATCTTGGAGGAGACAGGGTACTTCTAAATCTTCTTAAGATCCAGGTAACTGTTTCTGCACCGACACTTCGCCCTAGCAAAACAAGAGCCAGAGCTCCTAGGGAAGGTGCGTGGAATGGCAGGAAACTCGCATGCAGGTACGACATCAATTTTTACGACTCGCTCTTCTTGTTTCAAAAAAGTTCAAGTTGTGCGTAACTATATGAACGGGAAAAACTGGGAATTCTTTTTAGCTGCTAGTTTCATATATATTCTTATAAATAGAGCAACCAGTAACTCAGCTATGATGGGAGGAAATTATAAAAAGCACACAAACCCCGAGAGGTTTTTAAACAGGCACGTAAGTATGAATTTTCTCAAAGGCGCATTATGCAGCGCAGATACCACGAACACCACAACAGCGTATTCTGCGTTTTTCTTTTACAAGAAAATACCGAATTTTAACTTTTACGATCTAATTGAGTACGCCTGATCAGCAGATGTAACTGCGTTTTTAATGAGACCCATTCTTTATATACGAGACAAATAATAAACATTGGCTATCGTCTGTTAGGCTGACTGTGTGGCGCTCTGTTCGTGGTAATGATGGCTGCACTTAAAGCTAGTTCCATTTATTTACAGCAATAGACTTTGTTTTCTTGTTGTTAAAACAAACATTAAGATGAAAAACTTGCCTTGGCGTCGCGCAGAGAGATCGACATCACTCCTTCACTGACCACCCAGGGCGATATTATTATCGACAGGGTTACCTTCGAAACTAATCAAATTACTCGCCAAATATTCATGAGTCTAGCATTTTGATGGTATTTCAATATTTTTTCAAGTATATAAAGAAATATTGGCGCACATTTCTACACCGAAAATTGAAGAATCAGAGTATTTGACCTTTTAACTTCTAACACGCTAATCCATCGCACCGCGAAACTAACTGTTGTGTATAGTAGTGTGTAGGAGAGCCTATAACAAAATATTTCTTTTAAATTCCTTTTTGTACTGGCCTGCCGTTAGCATCAGTAAGCAGTCTACCTTGTGTAACTGCCATGTGATAATGCCTCGTGCATGGCGGAGTTGGCCACCGACGCGTCTGCCACGCGGAGCAACTGAGTTCGTACAATGCCACGCACGCTATTTGTTATACAGTAATTTAGCTAAAATGTTGTTAGCGGCCCCAATAGAGCGGTTAATGTTCGTGACATAGGAGAAGGTGCCTGCAGTACCCTGAACGTATTTCCGCATTTTTAGTTCAGTAATAGTTAGTTTCTGAAAATAAGAGCACTATCCCCATCGCGCGCCCTCTAGCGGCGAGCTTTCTGCCCTGAGCAGCAAATCATTACTTCCGTCAAAAAATAGATCCTACTGGAGACGCCAGAGTGAGGCCTCGGCCAAATCACTGCAGTCGAGACACAACGCCAGAAACTTTTGGCTATGCGAGCCACTCTAATTGGCCATGTACGTCGTGTTTTCTACCAGGGACAAAACGTTACGACGAGACGGTGTTCGTTCAGGTGCCTTCGAAGGAGACTACGGCAAAATCAAGGAAGTCAAAATGCCTACTGTTCGTCAATGCTTGCAAGACCCACAAATCTGCCCGAAAAAAATTAGCATGGTTGACCTTCAATGCAACAGGTGAGCACGTTGGTTGTAATTAGGCGTTACTGAAAGTATAAACACAAGGACCCAAGGAATTTGTACTTTCAGTACCTTCTCATTGCAACCAAGGTGCTTATTTTCTACTTAGTCATAATATTGATAATAAAACATGTGTCGGTATTTTTTTCTTTTATTTTTGTCTTTGTGTAACGTCTAGTTGTCCTTTATTTAGTTGTATGCGTGTGCGTGCGTGCGTGCTTGTGTGTGTGTGTATTGTGTTTGTGTGTGTGTGTGTGTGTGTCTTTATTGTCAGCAAAGGACACGCATTCTTAATACCGTGCTTCTGAGGGGGCGATGCCGATTTTCTGAGGGTCAAATGCAACTTTCAATAGATGCCATGTTTCACTCTACAGATCTGACATGCCAACACCCCCCCCCCCTTCCCCCTCCCGCTACCTCTTCCCCAATCTCTACATTTTTATGACGAGACGCTAGAAACATTGTGTGCAATGTTTCAATTGAAACACTCTATCCCCTTGCCGGATGCTGAGGGGGTAATTAAACCACGCGCGAACGATATTTTTCATCAGGGTCGTGTTCAGAAAACACGGACAAAAACAAAAACACATCAAGAAAAACAGGTAGTTTAATTTCCGCGACTTCCGAGCAGCAGGAAACGCAATGATCCCGTTGACGCGCTGTCAGCCGCGGGGGAAAGTCCCGCTGGACAACGTCACCGGATACAACGCCCCTGGAAACAGAAACAAAAATAAAAACAAAAGAAGAGCTAACAAATATCCTTAGTGCACCATTTGTTTGCACCAAACAATAAAAAAAAACACGGAACGCTAAAATTAGCTTCCTACACGCCAGGAACAGCCAAAAGCCACGCTGTGGCAGCTTCATTCTTTTATATAGCATTATTATTGTGCCATATATAATAAAAAAAGACTCGGAAGGTCTAGGACTTTTTGGCCCTCCTACGCGCGTGAAAATAGACTCCAAAAGAGAAACCAAAGTTTAATTAGCGAGCGTTGGATGCGCCAGCACGTCGAGAGTGCTCCAGACACAAAGGACGCTTTGCTTTGTTTTTATCTTACCTTGCGTGCGATGCTTCGATCGGTAGTTGGCTATGAAGGAAAAAATGAAGGGTGGAACATGGCAGCACCGGCTATTTTCGTGTTGCCTTCGCCGCGAGCACTAGAAAAACGCATCCTAAGTCAAGAGCAGTCTGAAGAGGACTCTGCAGCAGGCACACTGTCACAAGACTGCTCAAGATCTTTTTTTTTCTTTTTTTTTTCTGACTAGCACTAAAACAGACTAGGCTCGCGGAGCCTTTAGGCTACACAAGACACTTCGGTAAAGTTAATCTAGATTGTTTTTTTGCAGTTAACCCTAAGGCCCGACACACGCAAAAAAAAAATTGTTTATGCGCAGGGATGATGAGGTGTTGTCTTTTAGGAGTTAATATTGTGTGTGTGTGTGTTTATACGCATGTGTGCGTGTGTGTTTGTCTGTGTGCACGTGTGCGTGTGTTTGCGTGTGTGCCGGTTTGTGTGTAAGTTTGTGCGTGCGTGTATGTGTGTGTGTGTGTGTGTGCGTGTGTGTGTGTGCGTGTGTGTGTGTGTGTGTGTGTGTGTGTGTGTGTGTGTGTGTGTGTGTGTGTGTGTGTGTGTGTGTGTGTGTGTGTGTGTGTGTGTGTGTGTGTGTGTGTGTGTGTGTGTGTGTGTGTGTGTGTGTGTGTGTGTGTGTGTGTGTGTGTGTGTGTGTGTGTGTGTGTGTGTGTGTGTGTGTGTGTGTGTGTGTGTCACCATGCAAAGGCAGGCTATTTCGTTTGCTGTTTACGCTATGCGCAGCTTTCGCTGTAGACAGTTCTGGAATGCTCGTTGCTTTATACGAACCTTTTAATAACGAAGAGGTAGATTTTTTGAGCGTGCAGCCATCGTAGTAACCTCAAGCCAGAGCCGCAATAACTATAATAGGCTCTGAGGACGCTGAGTATTCTTTAGCCAGGCGTCTGCTGCCAATATTGGCTTTGCTTCGAGGTTTTTGTTTCTGTTCGTTATTATGGTTTCTACTCTGAGTGTGACTAAGATGGATTCTCAAGTGGGTAGCAGGCAGAAGACGAGGCGTGAGCAGTTTCCTCCCAAAAATGGATAGCCTGCGTGAACATCGCCGTCGGCGCGTCCTGCATACGTGTCTGCCGTTATGCGCCGTCTCTCGCCAAGCATCGGAGTCTTTGCAGGACGATGACGCCATGCTCAAGACTCCTCTTCGAGCTGCTGTTCACCAAGCACGTGGTGTACTAAATTATCCAAGATAATTAACACCCTCTTCTCTCTTATTGAGCATCAATCATTACAGGATAGAAATAACGGTGGACATGCAGGCGAGCTGGTAAAGTTTCAACGTCTTGAAAACCCCAGACTTAGGAACAAAAACGGACTACAGGCACTCAAATATCGTGTGTGTGTTGTCTTTTTTTTTTTGTTCCTTAGTTTGGGGTTTTTAAGACATTACAAGATGTCGGGACCACGAACGGAAAATTCCCCAAAATCTGGCTCGACTCCGTCTGTGACGCCCACCCCCCTCCCCTTTCCCAATTTGTTTTCTACTTAATAAAAATCACGCCGCCAATCGTAAAAAAAAAATAAAAAAAAATCTAAGTTTAATGCAGTTACGGTCCTTCGCGAGAAATATCTTTCGGTATGTGCGAGCCAAAAGACTGTTCCGGGCATTTGTGGCGCTCCCACCGCCTGCTGACGGTTCATGAACTGCGCGTGAAATATTACCTAGAAATAGAAGACGAAGTTCACGTTGGCGTAACACAGGGGACTCCAAACCCCGGCCCGCGGGCCAGATCCCTCCCGCCAATGGCCGCGGCCTTTGCAGTCACGTCCGGCCCGCGACCCGTTGCTACCGGCGCAAAAAATAAGCGCTCGTAAAGAAATCGGCGCCGCGACACGCACCAAATGTGCGAACGAAGATATCAAAAAGACTGAGAGAAAACCTCCGTCGAAACGTCGGTTCTCTCCGCATAATATTTATTGTACATTGTCATCGCCAGAATTACTGTTCCCAGTTCCCTGCTTCCCCTGTCTGCGTAACTATAAAACAAAATTTTTCTTCGTTCTCGTGTATATCGTACATTGTGATCTGATCTCATCTACCATCTTCCTTGGTCTTCTGAGCTGTGTTAATGGGATACTGACAGGATATTTATGCCCACCAAGGTCTTCATTTGCGCGTGACATATGAGAGCCCTACTGCCCAGAACACAACTTGCGGCTCGAAATTCGTTTGCTTGCCGCCCGAAAACCGCCGATCGAGAAATACCCGATTTGAGTCTCGCTCACTCTCTTCTCCGTGGTCACGTGCAGTTCTCTATGGTTTAGACGCAACCACCAAAGTTAATCAAAGTCCTGGGTCATCGAAAACCTATACTCAATACTATATATGGACAAAACATATACATATTTTTCGTGGCTACTAAAAAGCTGCAAATACGTCGATTAAAACAAAACAAAAAACAAGTTGCACAGTCATGTGATTTCCGGTAATTTTCTCCTCCTCTATGTTTCTTCTTCCTCCCCAGTCCAGTTTCGGTTTCGATGTTGAGCAGTTGCGTATTTTTACTTTATTAAAAATATACATTACACTGTAGCAAAATATTGATTGGGTTGTCTCCTAACACCACAATGGATCGCCTGGCAAATTACTTAAAATAATGGTGTGGGGGTGTCAGTGTCGCTTTAATATGCCAAAGTTTATATGCGCTATGATCCATTTCTGCTGAGTTTTCGAGGTAACAAGTATTTTGAAATGTCATACCTAATAAATAAAAGAAAACATTGGACTTAAAAGTAAATTATAGGTATTTGTTCATCTAACATTTCTTTTGGAATTTTTGCCCTAGATTAATATTTCTATATTTAAATACTCATTTAGGCTTATTTATTTTGTATTTCCTCATTTTCATTGTCTAATTTCAGGCCGTCGAAACTGCAACAGAACTTCAATCAGGCCGCTTAGCCGATATGTTTGGGTCCTTTTGATTTCAAAACGCAAATTCAGAAGCAAATCAAGATAGACTATGTGCTGACCTTGACAAAAATATTCCATGGAGAAGGGGAACAACAGTTGCAAAGGACAAACACAAATCTCCAAACACAGCTAGGTGACTGGTGCGCGACCAAAAAATCCGCCTGGTCCGGGTATGGAGAGGTCCCGGGTTCGATAACCGGACAAGATGGATTTGTTTGGTCGCGCACCAGTCACCTAGCTGCGTTTGTGAGATTTGTGTTTGTCCTTTGTCCCTCTTGCTCCCCTTGTCCAGCTCGCTTGCACCTTCGCATTTAATTGCAGTATAGTTATAAGTGCTGATCTTGTTTCGTGTTCGTTTTATTTTTCGTGCGTTTTTAGCTTCAGTGATAAAAGAGAGTCGGTCATGCCGCTTCCAAGACATGCAAAGCATCCGAGTTGGCCTGCAATCAAGTCACTGGATCTTGGAAAAGAAGCACCATCGCTCTCCCTACCTGCTAGCAGGACACAAACAGAACACGGACCAAAACCTCGCAAGGTAAGTGGCTGGCCAGTATTTGTTGCCATGGCAATTGCCATTTCGGTCCTTTCAATGCTTTGAAAGGGTAATTCTACACCAGCCGCGCCAAAAGAACGCGGAGAGCATCAACGTACTGAAAGCGTTCCTCTCCAGTACTTTGGTGCTGTATGTGCAATCAACTTAACAATCTGGCTTATCTCCAGAGATCTCTTAAAGGGCAACTCCGCTTCATTTTTGATATTTAGAAAACTATGCAGCCCTCTTCAGTATCATATAGGTAGACCCTATGTCAAATATTACGATCTAATTCCGTCTATATATTTAATAAACTGGCCAGCAAACTTTCAAATGAGCCAAGTCGCCAAAATCTGCCAACTCTAGCGTGCGACGTGAGGCGCAATCGTCAGCGCAGTCAATGCGACGAAGTTGGAGCGGCCAACGTTGAGCCACTACGTCAGAGGCATGTCTACGTCATTCTCACTTTTTGTTTGTTTTTACTTCTCAGAGCGAAATTGAACGATGACATCACGAGTTTCTCCTCACGGTGTTGGCTCTACGGCGTCCACGTGATCACCGTAACGCGGATGCGCTAGTTTGCGCTGCCCTGCGCGCTTATCGGTCTGTTTCTCCGCTCCCCCTCTCCTCTTTCGTCTTCTCCCCTTCCCCCTCTCCCCCGGGCCATCACCGTCCACGCCATCCGAAGCGACTTGCCCGCGTCGCGTGTCCTGTTCCTCGCCCCCACGAACGTCACAAGACCACGTGGTTCGACGTGACGTGGCCATGACTCTGACGACACGAGGCCAATGTTGCTTGACGCAACCGAAGTTTCGGTTTCGGTATCAGCTGATGTCTAAATTAAGATTACACAAATAATTCACATATCACGAATCCGAAGACGCAGAGCTGTTTAGTAGTGCTTTGTGAAATGGAATCACATGTAAGCCTAAATTTTTCGGAATTGAGCGGAGTTGCCCCTTAAGGTGATATTGCTCTTCGTGCGTATCTCATGACAAGGAAAACAGTTTTTTTTATGCCAATAAGCACCGACGCCGCATGTGGTGGCGGTGCGAAGAAGTGCACTTCATTTCGCCGGTGTGTGAACAACAAAATCTCGGCACACGTTTTTCTTTCTTTTTTAAGGCGAAAGCCTTACTTCTCTTATTTAGCCAAAAATTGGAGTATATGGCCATAAAAATACGATTGAGCGGCATGCTCAATCCTATGTTCAAGGACGGCTCTGTCCTTGGCGACGTCCTTGAGGTCGCTCTAGAAGTCGCACTAGACCTCTAGGACGACCTTACTTGTCCCATTACGCGATAAAGCGGCGTCGTTGTGCCCGAAAGATCGCCATAAAAATACGTCATCAAGCACGCGCCCCTCACGCTCAAGTGCGGGAGCGTGAGCGCCGTGTGCAAAAGGTGCGCTTCGGACTTCATTTGTGCCCTTTGCGTGCTTCGCCCGATGGACTGTGAAGCGAACGCGTCTACAACTACGGCCTCGACATCGGCAGCAGCGTCTACACCTACGGCGGCTACCGCCGGCAAACGTGACATAGCACTCCTAGAAGTCGTCCTTAAGGTCGTCCTAGAGGTCGCCCTAGAATTCGTTCTTGACGTCGTTCTTGACTCTAGGACATCATCGTCGACGTCGTCCTAGACACTGTTCTTGACGTCGTCCTCGATGTAGTCTAGACGCCGTCCTTGAGGTCATCCGAGAGATCGTCCTCGGCGTCGTCCTAGACGCCGTCCTTGACGTCGTCCTAGCGGTCATCCTAGACGCCGTACTTGGCGTCGATCTCTAGGGCGTCGTTCCGACGTTGTCCTGTACGTCGTCCTAAACTTTAATACGTGTAGAAACATTACTCGAAAACATTTCTCCCGCAGGAATTTAATGCTTTCGCCTTCCTACACGAAAGCAGTCTTGAGTGTCCTCCTGCCATTATTTTTATAAAGCAGCTTGTCACCGTGAATTTGGGTCGGCTCACCAAGATTGCAGAGGTACAGGAAAGCTTTTATTCCATAAACCAAAATGGCGGCCGTACGGGGACCTTGACATTCCTTTTCCAGGATCCAGTGACTTTGGCCTAAGCGCGCACTCCGCGACACTGTTAGCGCGAACAAGCCATCGTCGGTTTTCTCTGTTTTTCTCCCAGTATAGAAGTACTGTCGTAAGCACTACTGTGGTAGTTGAAAGCGCTCAGTTGGGGAACAAGCCTAATACCCGTGCCACACGGGCAATTCGCGAATGCCATTTACAACGAATGACATTCGTGTGATCAACGCATCGGCTCGCGATCTGTCGCGCGTGGAATGCCCCACGCTCGGAGTGTCGCGCGCTGATTGGCCGATCGTTCAAATGTCATTCGTTGTAAACGGCATTCGAGTTGCCCGTGTGGCACGGGTATAATTGATAAATTTTGATTTCCGACGGTACCCTTTCAAATTAAAATGCTTAGAAGCGGCGACGCCGTGTTCGCGTTCACGGTGTTGCCGAGGGTATATCGCAACAGCCACACAATTTGCCTCGTCGCGTAAGGCCATGTAGGCTTATCGTGAGGTCTCGTGGGATCTTTCGGAAAGGCCTACTGACAGTCCTCTAATAACTCAAATATCTAACATTTACATATGAAACTTTTGGGCGAAGATGATGATATTTTGTATCTTCGTCACATCAAAAACCTGCGACATTGTGCGTCATCTTTGAAAAAAGAAACGAAAAGAAACACGCATTACGACGCGCATTTTGTAGAAGAACCTGGCTTTTTCTGTTTGTTCGACTGCCGAACGATTGCCACGAAGAATGTCGCTACGTGAAGAAAGCCTGAGCGTGTCTTTTAGTACGAACTGTTGACTTATCTCTTCTCAGACTAATAATCCACTTCGTTCCATAATCTTCTTTTTTTTTGACATTGATTTTGATACATTTATTGGGGAACTATGCCTTTTTTTATGGGAGCTCCATTCATGAGGCCGTCGAACAAAGGATTCGTGACGTAGCACTCAACAAACCATTTATCAGCGTCAAGGAGCCGTTGATCATGCTCCTACCAGTACAGCACCATACTACCAGGATAGCATTCGATTTGCGCGCCTGTATAACTTGGGTGAGCGCTGTGCGTGTGTAGCATTGTTCATACAGCCACTGTCGTGCGAAAATGTATCGTTTCATAGCGAAACAGTGAATAAAAAGATTGACTAAAAGGTTGATTCACGAAAAACGGGTCAGAGTTTTAGCAATGCGTGAAAGATCAAATTTATGTACGCTACTAAATTACGGGTCCCAGCTGCCAGGTTGGCATGTTGCGTGCACCCACTATTTTGGAAAGTTCGCGTGCCTTGCGTGCGCCTCTCGCGACGCGCGAGACTGCGCGAGACTTCGGCACTGCGGGGCATAGCCAGTGGCAGCCAGGCGGCGCCGAAGGCAGCCAGTGCTGCCCTCCTGCGCTTCACGATTGGCGAGGACCTCGCCTTATGAGCCAGTTTGTTTTTATGTATGACGCCTTGGCAGACTTGGCCAAGCGTCGCGACGTTACCAGGGGTATCCAGTTTACGACAGGAAAGGCATTGCGACATGACGACGTCCAGTGCAGAGAAGATTTTACTTGTTACCGTTTCATGCGCCAGCAACGACTGAACTGATGGCGCCATCTTATCGATTCCACGATATAATACCTCAGTAGCGAACAAGGAATGTACCAGTTCGCTTATCATGCTCGGTGTTGACAAACGGTCGAGCACTCTAAAAAGAGGCCGGTCGTCTTAAGTTTCGATTAACACTGATCGACTCAATCACTGCAATCTACGAAAAAAAAAGAAATGACAAACCTAGAAAAGAAAAGTTTTAAACTAAAAATGTGGTCTGTGCTTTGACACTCAGCATATGAGCACGTGAAGAGTCATGCTTGGTGTCTCGAAGCGCATGCTTCATTCCTCGGTTAAATATTGTTTTGTTGTTGCTGTTGTTTTTTGCAGTGTAAGTGGTGAATCTTTATCCGTAAACTTAATGGATTGGCCTTCTGATTTCTTCACATGATAATAGATATATGGACATATTTTTACAGCAATGGATAGAATTGAATAATTTCCTCTTTTCTTTCTATTGTTTTATTCGGCACCAATGACGACCTGACAAAACACGTGATAGCTGCTGCGTTGCAATTGGTTTTATTATTATCACGAGATAAAAAGGTGTTTCCGAAAGACGCTTGAAATATTTATGTTCACTCCAATCTTCAAAACTAGTATAGATAACACATATATAACCAGCAAAACGAGGTAAGCGATTTAAATCTGGAAGAAAATCAGAACACCATATCGTCCTGCGGATCGGTCAAATATAGTCAAAATACTCATTTTCGGCACATTTTTGAGAAACCGGAGGCGACGCACGAAAAAGGGGACAAGCACAAAACGTTTCAATGAGGCGTTTGGGGCTTGTCCCCCTTTTCGTCCGTCGTCTCTGTTTCTTTTGTTCTTTTTTTTCAGAAATGTGCAACATAAATTAGCTCGTCTGTCTAATGACTCTATCTCCAATCATTTTGAATTTATTTTTAGGTCTACATTTAGCATTTTTTATCAGTATTTTATATTGACACGACGAACATTTACAGCAATACCGCATCAGCGCAGTGAACAGGAAGCGTCACACTCGACTAGCGAAACTTCCAGCCAGCGCGCCTGGTGTCCACAAAGGGCAACATTGAAGGGTGTACATTCGAAGTTCTCAACAGATGATTGGACACGATCGCTTCCGCGAAGCTCGGCAGGGCACTTTGACTTTCGAGCTCCTTATCGGGTCCAATAAACTCGACACTCACATACCCCAGAGTCACGAGAATTTCGCACTAGACGGCGTTATCTGCCTGGCCACACTTTACTGCATGGCAGCTGTAGATGGTTGCTCCCGAAATTCAGCGAGGCCCCGCTGAGTTATTCTAATGCGTAGCCACTAAATTGCGGCCTTTCGCGTTCAGTGTAACGCGCACGCTCGCCGAGAAACCGCAATAAAACAAAAATGGTCTAGAACACGAGACTGCCTTCGCGCGTGCGGCACTACGCAAGACACATTTCGCAGCAACCGGGGAGTGGTCCCCACCTTCCCTCTTAGGCCGACGCGGAGGGGAATAGGGCGCAGCACGCTATTGGAAATATACTGCCCTCACGGCTCCATTACCCCCCGAACCATTCCAACCCGACGAACGTACTCGCTAACCTTAAAAGCGTAAAATTAAAACGAGAAGAAAACGCGGGAGCGAGACAAAAAAAAAAGGGGGGGGAGGGGGGGGGGGGTGAAGCCGACAGGAATGAAAAGTCGTCTTCCCTAAAGCAGCCTCCCCGCCTTTATCCTGAGACTCTGTAATGTCTCGCGAGATAATGGAAGGCCCCATATTTGTCTAAATAAGGACTGCCACTCGGAGAGCGCGAAAAGACAAAAGAGCCGCGGAGGGGAAGGGTAGGGAACGCCGCCTCGAATGGGGAAAAGGAGGAAAACGGCGAAGATAAAAGGGGACAAAAGTTCTCCGGTGTCGCGCGCTCTTGCATCGCGCTCCGCGTTCCCCTTCCTCGTCCATTCCCTGCCGCCTGGCTCGCTACAACTCAGTTCACTCCTAGGCTGCCAGTGCGGTGGACGTTGCATGCGTGCTCGCCAGACCGGTCGTTTTTCTCTCGTGAACGTGCTCACGTTGGTGCCCACGAGCAGAAAGCGGTGTCAGGTGATAAAAGGGAGGCGGTCGGTTGGTCATGAGGGCATGCAGCTCCAACCGCACTGTCAGCTTCGGGGGAATCGAATTTTACAACCCTCGGTTCTTTTAAAAGATAGCTTCCGAATGGCGAGGAGGGGAGGGAAGTAAATTATTCAGCTTGGCTCCTCGTCACCGCTAACAGGAGCCCCCACCATCTCGGCTAGGAAGTCGTTTCCCCGCTGCTACTACGCTTCGTTCGATTTTGCGAGTGCCCGCAGTGGGCGCCAGCAGCCATCCCAGCCAATCAAATGCAGGGTGAGTGCCACGTGACCTTTGGAAAGCGTGCAGCGACGCGTAAAACGTGCAGTCACGTGATATGTTCACGTCGCAAGGATTGGCTGGGGTGGTTGGTGGCGTCAGCTACGCTCCATCGTAAGGAGGAGGATGGAGCTGCTGCCTCTGGGTTCGTTTTTCGGAGCCCGCGCTTTCTTGCTCTTCACCGTCTCCTTTGTCTTCCGACGGACGAGGCTTTCTCGCGTTTCTACCTGAGAGCTGAGAACGCGTTCCACAGGGATCTCGTCGAAACAAAAGGTAGAGGAAAAAAGAACTCCTTCCCTTTCTCTTCGGGTCTCTTTTTCTGTGGAGCTGCTTTTTTGTGTGTGTCGTGGCCGTCGTGATTTGCGTTAACGTTGACAGCCTTATCGAAGGAAGCTGTCCTCGCACCTCATTTGCGCTTGCTTTTATCGCGTCGCGGTAACTTTAAAAGACGGGTAATGTTTTATGGATGAGCTACACGATGTACACTGTAGCGCCCGCCAAACGGATTTCTTGCTAGTCAATCTGAATTAGCCAGCTCGGTTAGGTTGAAATCGGTCGAAAGAATGTCACTCTACAAATAGCAGGCATCGAATTCAACAAAGCGTAATACTGTTATAGTGTCTAAGAAGCCAGTATTGAGAGGGAGCAATAGGGCAACCAAGTCAACGCAAGAAGAGCGTGTACCGACTGATTAAGGGGTTAAAGATTGTGGGAGACGAGGGTGGAAGAAGACGCGGCGGAGGGCAAGTGACAGGCGGTCGGCCGAAGAGACACGAGCTGGGCTGGCGCTTGACAGAGCGTGCTGTGCGAGCCTGGGGCCGGGCAGGAACGACGGAGCCGGTCTGGCTGCCCCGGCCCTTGGCGATCCCCGGAGCAATCCACCAGTGAGGTTTGGAGCAGGACCGATGGGAACGGCGAGCCCTGGCCATACCGGCCTGGGCCATGACAATCCCGGAGTGGTTCCGCAGCGAGATTCAGGCTCTGATAGCCCGGGACAGCTACCCTACACAGCGCTGGCGTGGGAAGGACGATCCGCAGGCCTGGACACGGACTCCGACTGCGAGCTCTGAGCGACGGGCGACAACCAAGATCAGCGGTCCCGGACTGCCGGCTCTCGAGGACGGGCAACCGGGAAGTACAGTAAACCCATTCGCTGTCTTCTCTTTGCAGTGTGTCATTCCCTGTGAGACGAGCGAAGCACAGACCTATCGTGAGCTGCGAATATTATGAGAGCGACCCCACAAGATATATCCTAATGTTTCTTTTAAGTGCATGTCACAATTGTGTCGAAATTTCAACAGGATTGACGAGTTGTTCAACCTTATTGAGGAGAGCATAATACAAATAGAGTTACTGCGGTAAACCACTTCGCAAATCTCTATTAGAGTAGGAAGTTTGTTCGCAGATACAATCACAGCATATCTGAACCGTTCTAAGCAAGACGTCGCTTCAGTGGTGTGTTCCACACACAGAACTTGTCACAATACAAAACGCGTGTACTGGGAAACTTCTCGACATATAGTAGTGTATCCACCGCCACAAAGAACTACATTGTTTCGATCATTCTGATAAAGCCGGCGAGCACATGGAATGCATCGTGTATGCATTATGCTTTTCGTTATGATTTGTTATGTTTGGTTACGAAATGCCGGGTGGTTTTGGATGTGATGCACGCACGAGAAACTCACGTACTCTCCCCGCTTTCAGCAGAATGATCAAGACAATTTAAAATTTATTCTGGACATGCAACGTCGTGAGATCACATAAAGAGCTGCGCTTCGTGATTCGGAGGCCGGCTGCGTGCGCCGATCGTCGCCTTCTACCCCCCCCCCCCCGCAGCATATCCCTTGAATCACACGCAGTCCAGTTACTTGCTAGCCCTTTCGCCTCCTCCAAGTGCCCGGCAATATCTCATTATGTACACTATCTCTCTTACAAATTAAAAAAAGTGCGCCGAGTAAGGGTAAATAGGGTTGCGGATCACTCAGTTATGGAGTTCTATTCCCGATGCCACTTGGTGAATCTTGCTACTTCTAATTAAAAAATTATTTATGACAAAATATCTGCTTATGTTTGTGTGGCTTATGCATTTCATGCTGCGGGCTATATATAAACTAAAATGGTTTGATGGGCGAGTTGGTTACACATAATTGACACTGGAGCGAGAAGGACAAGGACCAGTAAAAGACGTAAACAGGACAAGCGCTGAACTCTCAACTGACGTTTAATGGAAAGGTTGTGAAGGAGAAGTAAGGTGTCACGGGCAATTTCAATTTTAATTAAAGGGATGCTGAACTAACTACATAAGTAGCCTCTGACTTGTTGTTCAATATAAAAGTGCTACATATTATTAATCACCTATTCTCATGAGTATAGTGATTAGACTAAATCCTGGAGACATTCAAGGTTTACATGTATAAGAAGAAGATGACGGTAACTCTAAGACGATATTCACACGTAAAAGAAAGAAGACGGTAAATCAGGGACACCAATTTAGAAAACTCTAACTCTTTCGCCGACAGGGCTATCGATGCCGAACTTATGCAGGCCTGCCCATTTGACATAATCACTTGAGCCTCATATACTTCTCTAGACCTTTGGTCATGAAACTGCTTGTGTACTCTCGTGTCAGAAAAAAATGGGGTGCATCCACAGTCCCTCACATGCACGGCTAGATGGCCCCCTGTTGAAAATTTAAGGGATAGCGCATGCTCCCTGAGTCTCACGTTGACACACATCCCTGACTGTCCCACATACACTTTTCAGCGTGATAACGGGATTTCGTAAATGATGCTGCTGCGGCAGTCAACGAACTTCCGTGGATGATTGGTCTTGCATTGGTCGTGATAGTCTTGCTGCTTGTTGATCTTTTGACACAGCCGTCTAAGTTTGTCAGGTGCAGTAAGGATGATTGGTACCTCAAACCTCGCAGCTACTCGTTTTAGGTTGTGGGACACACGGTAAACATAAGGCATTACAAGAGGTTGGATCCTTCTCTGGTGTCTATTTTCTCTTTTAGATGGTTTCAACATGCTCTCAACGACGTTGGACAGAACTGCTTTCGAATATTCTGAAGCTTTAACTCTTTGCGCCTGGTTGTTCAAACTCTTCCCTGCTGTGTGTTGGCAAGTCTTTTTAGTGTTAACCCAGGACAATGGCATTAATTCCTCTTTTGACAAGTTTGGTGTGTGCAGACTCATATCGAAGTAGACTTTTCTGCGATCGTGGAGTTACATCTAGCACACTTCTTCTTCGATGAATTTTATCCTTAGATCAAGAAATTGCAGGGTATGGTTTTCCGGCAATTCGTGTGTGAATTTGATCCCCCAGCGTGTTCGACGATAGCTATCTTGAATGGCTTCTACCAGTTCTGACTCGCCTTTTGTTGGGCCTTGAAGAGTACAAGATGATCATCGACATATCTGAAGATGCGTGTAACCTGGTTGATAATATTATTTTCAGCAATCGCTCTGTCACATTTTGAGAGTAATATATCACTCAAAACAAAACCCATCACGATCCACTAAATATTCCCTTTTTGTGTGTCTACAGTTCGCCATTAAACATGACCACTGTGGAGGATAAATAAAACCTTCAAAGTGCTACGAAGGAATCTACTGGTATTCCACAGTTGTTTTCAAATGCGACGGCTCCATTGTCCTCAGTACGTTTTCGCAATGCAGTGAACATCTCGGGTGAAATTGAGTAAAATAAGTCTTGTACATCGAGAGACAGACCAAAACAAACGTTTGATAAGTTCTTTTTTAGATATTCAATCATTAACTCCGAATTGGGAACTAGGAATGGGTCATCCCGTCTTAGTGTTGAGAGGTGTTGTTTGATAAACCTTGACGTTGCTCCTTGCCACGGGCCTTTTTCTGTCACAACCACACGAAATGGACATCCTTCCTTGGGTGTTTTGCCGGTGAAAAAATATCCAATGTATTTCTTATTGGTTGCAGATATCTGTCTCCTTAATTGTGCTAGTTCAAACCTGTGGCACAGTTGAAGAGCTCTGGCCTTTACTGGCTTTGACTGGTAACCTGGAAGTTGCCTAAAGTTTTTAACAATGGCCATTCTTGCTTTTTTTATGTATATGTCTTCTGGCGACAATAAATACCCCTTCCCTCTGACGATTGATTTGAGATACAATTAAGAATAAAGTGTTTTGCTGGAAATAACTTACTATGTTCGATATTTTTGTCTTACTTCCAGATGTCGGTCCCATTTTTATTAAAACATCCACACATTCTTCGATACACTGTATTCTGTTAGAATCTTGAGTTTTTGTCGCTATGTCTGTCGTGTTTTCGTCGCGAAAGATTTTGTCGCGAAAGAGTTAGAATTTTTAATTGCTGTCCCTGATTTACTTTCTTCTTTCTTTTACTTGTAAATATCGTCTAAGGGTTACGGTCATCTTCTTTTACTTGTAAATATCGTCTAAGAGTTACGGTCATCTTCTTTTACGTGTAAACTTCGAATGTCCCCTGTATTTTGTCTAATCACTATACTGATGACAATAAGTGATTAACACTGATCTCTACTATAGGGGGCTGGATGGCGCTTAGCTGCTCTCCGAGCCTGGCGCAAGTGAAGCCACCGGAAGTTCGATGCTTGTCCCGGAAGTCGGGCGTGCGCTGGGCTTCCTAGTGCATTCAGTCGATATTTTGGACCATGCTTCTTTGTGTCTTTGATTGGGTTTTAATACTCCCGTTCTGGATTAAATCCCGAGAATGAGGCATTTGAACTTGGGACATATTCACACTTGATCAACTAGAATCTCAAAATGTTTACATTGAATGGCTTCCCATGATACTTCTCGGGTCTGCATGCGCTCTTACTGCGCAACAAGCAGGCTCTCTTGAGGGAACAAGCGAAAATCCAGCGCCCTCGACGCTTTTCGAACCAGCACTCGGAAGGGTTACAAAGCCTGCCAAGCGCTCACTTCCGGGACAAGCCGCTTACTTCCGGTGGCTTCATACCTGTTTGCTCAATGCGCCATCCAGCCCCTCTAGTGGAGATCAGTGGTGATTGATAATACGTTTCAGTTTTAAAACGAACAACACGGGAGAGGCTAATTATGGAGTTAGTTCGACATTCCTCTTGTTGAACTTTAAAATACCCGCTAACATATTTCTTCTCCTTCAGAATTTTTCCATTAAACATCAGTTGTGAGTTCAGCGCTTGTCATGTCTACGTCATTTACTTGTACTTGTCCATTGCGCCGCAGTGTGTATTATGGGCTATTTATGGTTGATGTTGCCTTGACCTGCGTGCAACGCTCTTCCTTACACCTGAGCATTACGCTTCTCGCGTGACAGCTGGCCCATATACGTATTTTGTGTTAAAACTTAAATTAAAAACTTTGACCGCCTCAGGATTCACAAAACAAAAATGAAAGACGTTTGCAACTCCCTGCCATGCCGAATTAGAGCGCAGCTCTTCGGGAGGAGCAGGGGAGGGTACTGAGGGGACGGTATGCCCCATCATCATCCGTACCCTCTCCTCCTCCCTCCTCCTCTACTCCTCCCTTGCTCCTCGTTCTCCCTCCTCCCTCCTCCTCCTTCATTCTCCTCCCCTCCCCCTCCTCCTTCCTCCCTCCCGCGCGGTGCATTATGGGAAACGTCCCATAATGCAACGCGCGCGTCACCGCGGTGTATTATGGGACGTTTGCCATATGCACCGCGCTGCTACGCTGACGCGTCACGCCGACGCGTTACGCCGACGTGTTACGGTTACGGTGATGCCGACGCGTTACGGTTACGCCGACGGTGACGGCGACGCCTCTCAAGCCGGAAACGGGTGCCTAAGAGCTGCGCTCTAAAATTCCTGCGGGGATGTTTTGACGTAATCACCACGAGCTACTGAGCACGTTCAGCGAATGGCGAGGTTTAAGGACGGTTAAAGTCTGCGCACAGAGATGAACTTGCCGTTTCAATCGTTCACAGTCTCTGCAGCGCAAATCCCATTTTCGAGTCAAGTTGGTTTTCTCGGCTTATCGATCGTGGAATTCAGTGATTGGCCCACCCCGGGTGAGAGAAAGTGCACGCTAAACGAAAGTGGGGAGTTCACTTTCCTGCAGTACACAGAGACAGCCAATCCTGGCAGACGCTAGAGGGATTCACGATATACAATTACTTCTTAAAAGTGCAATGCACATAGGGATGACGTAAAACATCATGCTCATTAAACTTGTACAGAGTGTTTCTTTTTTTATGTATACTCGTATACTGCGTTTTCCCAATCCTTGTGATTCTTCCACTCCTTGCCGTGATTCGCTGTCTCCGTGTTGTGCAGGAAATTTAGTCAGCTCTCCTACGTTCTAGAGCGCAGCTCTTAAGCGCCCGTTTCCGGCTTGAGCGGCATCGCCGTCTTCGTTCGCGTAACCGCGCGGTGCATTATGGGTAAATTTCCCCGCTACATTTAGCGGAAAATTTTACCTGCTAAATTTAGCGGATAATTTCCCCGCTCAATTTAGTGGAAAAATTTCCACGCCAAATTTAGCGGAAAAAATTTAGCAGAAAAAAATTTCTCCCGCTAAATTTAGCGAAAAAATTTCCCCGCTAAATTCAGCGGAAAAATTCCCCGCTAAACTCAGCGGAAAAATTTTCCTGCTAAATTTAGCGGAAAATTTTTCCCGCTAAATCTAGCGAAAAAATTCCCCGCTAAATTTAGCGGAAAAATTTCCACGCTAAATTTAGCAGAAAATTTTCCCCTAAATGGGAGGAGAATAGGAGGGGCATAGCCTCCTCTCCGTACCTTCCCCTCCTCCTCCTCAAGAGCTGCGCTCTAATTCGGCGTTACAGGGAGCTGTAAACGGCTTGCATTTTTATTTGGTATATAGGGAACTCGCTCACCTAGGAATTTTGTGACCACCGAAAAAAGTCCCCGCCCTAGGTGCTCGAAAAATAAATAAATAAAACGGTTCAGCGTCCGGACCTGAATCTCCCATTGGTATATGTTTTGGGCGGCGTTCACGTAAGTGCATCAACACCTGTTCAAACCGGCAGGTGTGTCGTTCTAACGTTGCTCTTTTTTTCAGGGAAGACAGGATTCTCAACGGACGGCGCACCCAGAAGAAAGGAAGTACTTTTCGCAGAGAGCAACAGATTAGCTTCCTTCGCGACTCCTAGAAAACAATCATCCGGATTCCGCGAAACTATGTGCTTCTTTATTGCCTGCCTAAGATGGCCTCGGCTAAGTGAGCATTAGATTGCCCGGTGATGAAGTGCTCTCCAAGTGATTTGGGCAGTTGCAGAGTGTTTTCCTCGTTCGGTGCCACACATAGGGTGCTTTCTTTGTGTGTTTTTTTGCGTGTAGGGATCTTGAGAGTTTTCGAACGGATTCGAACAATCAAGGGTGTTCACATTTTGTTTCTGTACGGTGATATTTCTAGAAGGTTCATGAAAATCTGTTTCCTCCTGTGACATTATTTACTGAATCTGGAACTTGAAACAGGAACTCGTTCCAGGATTGAGGAGGAACGAGAAGCGAGCTGTCGCTCCGGTATTGGAGGATCGTGTACATCCCTGCACTAAAGTGACCATACTTTGTAATCTCAAGAGTGACAATTTAAATCTCTTTGACAACATTATCTGTATTACTTTTAACGAGAAAGCACGAAATAATGCGAACTCAATAATTAACCTAAAATTCGTCTTACACTGCCACATGCCCAGTATTATAAAGTTTTATACAGTAGAGTGAAACGTGCCTAACCGCAGTGTTCTAATTAGCACACCTTGACGTCTAAGGTGGCTACCTACTGAGCTGTTGTTTCTCAGTCTTGAAAAGCGTGACGTAGTTCCACAGTAGGTTAACGACATTGAATTTGAGAAAGTTACCGTATTTCCTGCTTCCCTGCTCAGCTTAGAAAGACATAATCATACTTGGCGACACCAATTCTCTGGAAATTCAGATTTTTGTATACATCTAATACGTGGAAGATGGCACATGTTAAATATACAGGGTATTTTTTTAATGTACGGCCAGGAGGACATAGAACAGGGGGCTAATCGTAATGATAAGTTAGCTAATTAAGTAAAGTTTGTTTATTAACTTTTTAATTTCTGAAAATAAACATAGTTTCAATTAGAAATTTGCTGAGCGTTATCAAAAACCACAAAATTAGTCATTTCCAGAAAGACTTTGAGGGTGTGAGAAGCGTAGTAGTGCACTAAAGTCACCACTTGTGGAGCAGGTACAAGGCTAGCGGTTGCGATAAGGCGCCCGCGCGATTTTCCTGTCTCTTACGAGAGCCCCAGCCTTGTACCTGCTCCACGAGTGGTAACTTTAGCGCAGTACTGCGCTTCTCACGCGCTCAAAGTCTTTCTAAAAGTTACTGATTTAGGGTTTGGACGACGCTCAGCAAGTTTCTAATTAGAGCATAACAATATTTCAATAATTAAAAAGTTAATTAACAAATCTTACTTAATTAGCCGACTGATCGTTACGATTAGCCCCATTTACTATGTTCCCCTGTCCGTATAACTCACCTGAGCAAACCGCATAAGTGTAGCTTTCATAGATTTTTTAAACAAATCTGAAAAGCTTAAAAGAAACATTCTGTATATTCAATACGGGAATCCTGAAAGCTATGCGGAGAGCAAGTCGTCTGCTTCTTTTGCAGGAGTTGCGGTGACGTCAGAACGACACCGAGCTTGGATTGGATTGGATTGAAAGGATAGTAAGTAGACCTCAATGCCTAGATGCCTTGAGGTCTACCCACTATTTCCTTTCAATCAGCCAATAGGAGCTCTGCGTACTGACATCCTAGCAACCCCTGTGCAAGAAGCAGGTGAACCTGCGCTCCACATTTAAAATTTCGAGTTTGTAATCTATATTTGCCTCGTGTCCAAAACATCCGATTACACAACACAGATTTCGCATAAACGTTTCCCTATGCGGTTGATGGTGATTTAATTCGATTCAAAAGACAAGCAATGTCATCATTACTTATTCGAAGCTTTTGTTACTCTAGAAAACCTGGAGCACTTACTTTCACCTCAAGGCACCTGGGAGAGCCGATGGCCGCGTAATATACGGAAAGGCCATGGCGAATGACTGGGCGCAAATATGTTTGCGCAGAAGTGTGGAGTGTGTGGAGGAACACGCCCCAACGATGTGGAGGAACACGCCCCAACGATGAACAGAACAACAGCTGCTTTGGTCACCAAGGGCCAAGGGCTTCCTTTTTTATATGTTTAGACCTAAAAAGGCTGTCTGCGCTTTGACACTGAGCGTGTGAAACGCCCTGCTTCACAACGAAAACTGTTTTTGTTTTGTATTCGTATATATATCTTAGTTTTGTCATTCGCAGAGCTCACTCCGCATATGCTTGCGATTTGCTCTACCGAGTGATTTGCAAGAAATCAAGCGCTCCAGATCTTTTCGTGGGTAGGATTCACCGAGGGAAAACAGCGTGTATCAAGCAAACCAATATCAAGCAACTTTTTTTTTAATCATAAGAAATAAAATTTTTGAATCCGACAGTTCGGAGACTGTATCGATTCAATTTGGCTTTAATTACAGTCATTTACAGCATATTACGACGCTTTGGCTCGGAGTGACAAATAACGGGAACCACTCTAAAAGAAAGAAAGCAACAACATTCGTTCAAAGCGCGCAAACGCGCGCGCATTGAACGAATGGGGAAACTGATGGGAACGAAAACAGGCGAATAAAATCGTCGCTTTGGCACATTTTTCGTGAGAAAGCACCATAGGCATCGACCCCTCAGAAGCGTTTCAGACGGAGCGGCTCTTTTTTACGCATGGACTCAAATCTTTCAGACAAGACCGTATGCCCGGCGTCCAATCGCATCGTTGCCTGCTCCGGTAGAGGGGATTTCTTTCTCGCTGTCTGTTCCGCCTCGTAAAACTCGTGAATAGGCTGTAGCCTGATCTTCCGACTCCCTCATCGCTGTGCTGGAAAATAGGTTGTCACGACCTCCCTAACTGTATTTCGGGAAGGCGGGGTAGCAAGCGTACACGATGTTTTCAGAAATCTTCTTTACTACTTGACTGCTGGGAGGTTCACAAAACAAGATATTAAATTATGGATTCAAAGAATGGGGGCGAACATAGAGTGACGGGGACCAGAGGGTTTACGAAAGGGTGCAAAGGGCGTACAGACGGATTTGATGGGAAATGGGTAGCAATAGGGAACGACGTTTTTGTGTTAAAAAATATCCTAATTTTGTGTTTTTTTAGCAATAAATTAGTGCTTTGTTTTTTGTTAAATGGCAATTCTCTTCATCCGTGATCGACTAACACAACACAACGTGTTGTAAGGTGTTTGTCGATTAAAATACAACCCGCAGCGTTGGCGTAAGTTAATTTATGCGCAGGGAAGGAGTCATTATTGTTGCGGGATAATTCAGACATTTACAACTGTTCTTTTGTAGGGCTGATCATTGTCGTGGTACCGCTTTCTGTCAATCGTGGTAACCCACATTTTATCGCGCGCCCTGCATGAGCACACTTTGCAAAATATTCAACCCTCGATCACGAGCTGCCGCACACAGCCGGCTGAATCGTACTTCATAACTGTAATCTCATTATTTCAATAAATACGTTTCAAACAACAACATCCGCAATGTCCACTATAATCCCCGATCATTTTTTTATTACATTTTGCTGCAATTTACATATTTTAGTACATATAAATACATGTGTTCTTACCTTTTTATTTGAACCTATGTTAATTAAAATCCCCATTCGCTGTGAACGTTTTTTTTTTTTTTTCTAGTGCACAAAAAGGTTTTTTGAAGTCAGACAAATTCGCGCTCTGTCGTACCTCGCCGTCATTCTCTTTGAGACCAACGAACTTAATCAATTTCCTTTGAAAATACTGCAAGGTCCATACCATGATTTGATAAGCGAACAAGAATGTAAAAATATGCCAATTATGCGACTGATTATTTTACGGCTAATTAAATTATACTACCGATATATGTTTCGTGCACAGAATTAAAAACTAACCTGATTAATTCATTACCTATATTTTATTCATTGACCAGTTAACCTATATAATGTAGTGGATATTAAAATTAGTAAAGTATTGTGAAATTATAAATATCAGAATATCCTTTTGGGAAGCACTATTGCGGGGATTTGTATAGATTTGGCGATGCAGGGGATGAGGATTACATTTCAAAGAAGCCATTTTTTTCTTTGCTATCACTTCTTTTTTGAACGTTAAAATGCTGCGAGATGGTGGCATAAGTAAAGGGAAGGAAAGCAAAAATATATATACTGTAAACGACTAAATTTTTGAGAGGACCTAATTTTCGCGAATTTCGCGGATCGCCTACAATTCGCAAATAATACGTCCTGCGAACAATTTGAGCAATATGTGAACACTACGGAAGCTACACTCGATTCGCGAAAAATAGAACCCGCGAATAATTTCAAATTTTGAGCTTTGGCACGATTCGCGAAAATTTGAGCCCGCGAAAATTAAGTCGTTTACAGTATATGCATTATTTTACGGGCGTTCATTTGTCAGCCAGTCTCAGTACTAGTTAATCAGATTAAAAGCGCTAGCTATTTATAAGAAAGAAATATATATTTGACTCTAATATTTTTTAAAAAGAAAGCAGCGCAATGCCCTTCTAATTCCTGATCGCTTACTGTAGTCAGCAGCCGCATTTAAAATAAAAGAGACGTCAATAAAAAGAAATATTCCTTAATAGGAAACTAGACCAGTTCACGCTAGATAGTCTGAGGCGTTTCACACTTTTTACTGTAGATTAAGTGAGGCGAAGTTAAGTGTGGCAAAGTGGAAAGTTGGGCCAGTTGGTTCATGGTTCTTTAAATAAAAGCGCCGAATAAGACAAGGACAAAGAAGTGCAACGACACAAGGCGACTGTGGCTTACACCAGGTGAGGATATATGCGTCAGGCTTGAGGAGGTCGGTAGGCAATCGGTGGGCGGGAAAGGGGGAGTCTGCTGGGATATGACGTTACGGCCGAAACGTTGAACAGATCTTTTTTGTTGACCCAATATATGCTATGTCATCAAAAACTTAACTTACCGCTGGTGTATATCAATTTTTCATTAAAACAATGTTGACCTTCGGGGGCTTAAGGGGAAGGGGTGCCCCTCCTCCCTCCGCCCTACGTCCGCCCTTGGCTTACGCTGACAACATGGCGTTCCGCGGGAGCACAAGTCGCACCAGTGGTCAGTAAACTCTGGATGTCAAAGGGCCTCTGACATGCGAAAACAAATTGTGTTTTTCATGATAGACGTTAAAATGGTGTCTCCAGATATCACCAAAACATTGTTTCACTTTAGAGTTGAGTAATGTTTTTTATAAAAAAAAATTGAAATATGAAGTTAAATTCAAAGTGCCCGCCAGTGCCCTGTGACGTAACAATGTACCGCAAGATGTCGGGGCGGTCAGAAGAGAGACATCGCCGGAAGTCACGTGAGTTGTGTCAATCCTCGTGCTTACCGCGACACGTGTATCATTTTTTTATTATTTTTGTTATTCTCCGCATTTCCGCGAGCAATCTAAGCAGAAAAGGTTTCTTTTATTTGCTTTTCATCGCCGAATGTTGCTGTAAAGGTAGAAGAAGAGCAGTCAGGAGGCACTCTAAGTCAGGGAACCTAGTAAACAAGTTCTATTCATTTTTTAGACAAAACACACTTTATGCTCAACGTTTACTTGTACTTTGTTCACTCAACGGCTCGTATTCTCTAGACGGCGGGCATCTTCAGCCTGGAGAGTATTTGATGATTCGACGACCTCGGTGTCTGAACCTTCAGCAATGCAATCGGGATCCCTTTCTAGCAACCCTAATTTCTGCGAGCGTTCTACTTTTTTTTTCAAAACTCGATAGTTTGTTTTGTACCCAGTATGGGTTTACACCATCGGACTGATGGCATGCACTTGTACACTGCCTTGTACTCGTAACGCTTTAATCATTGACCTCCATCACGTCGATCCACTGACTCTTCGTCCTCAACTTTTACAGCACGCAAACTAACCTATGGTCATAGAAAAAATCGTAATGGTGCAGGTGAGATTGTGAATATTAACCATGTTGAATTAACCTGAGACTGGAGTAGAGAAGAAACATCAAAACGTAGAAAAGACAGAAAATAGACAGGACGACGTCTCAAACTCAGCTAACTGGTTTATTTAGTCCACCTCCTTATATAGTTTGAATCTCAAGGTCATCTCCACCAACACAAAAGGACAAAGTCTATACAATTCAAGCGCCACAGTCTTCATCACACAATGCAAGAACGTTGACAACCTTTACAGGTCGACGCGATAAGGCAACATTCATTGACCTTCAAACTTGAACAAAAGGATCTCTTCCCCTACTATTCTGAGCACAGTTCATACTTCTAAATCTATACACGCCCTCTCCACATAAAAAAAACACTGAAACGGTAGTTGGGCCAATACACCTAAGAACCACACAAAGCAAAAATGTTTTACAGGTTTTTGAAAAATCACAAGCAGGTCGCACTTCAAAAAACCTAAATGGCAAAAAAAAATTACATTTTTAGAAAGCCTTTTGAATTGCTTTCAAACTGTAGTAAAGCCTGACTTATGCAGTTGCCTAGAGACTTTATCCGCACTGTCTCCCTTACTACTCTCTTTACATCGTTCCTCTCTTTGTGTATTATTTCCGTCTCCGACCTGAGCGCCGTTAATGTAACATTCATGAATATGTTTTGCTATTTCCGAGTTTTGTGCATTGTTCTTTACATTTCTTTTATGTTCGTTTAATCTATCTGTCCTACATACTTAAATCCACACTCCACTGGTATCTCATACACAACACCGGTCTCGCAACATACCGACTTTTCCTGATGAGCCTTTTTGCACTCACTGACACCTGTTTGAAATGGCTTCAGTTTACTTAATCTAAAATCTGAACTAAAGACCGTGTCTACTCCAAACTGCCTCGCACATGCCTTCAGGCGGTGAGAGATGTCATGATAATATGGGATTACAGCAAAGCGGTTCCTTGGTTTCTCTTCGGTTTCTCGCCTGCCTTTAATAAACAATTCTAATTGCCTTTTTATAAAACTGTCATCATAACCTACACTAATCAACCTTCTCCACTGTCGTCCTACTGATTCAGTGATATGATGGACACATGACCTTTCTAACGCGTTCCTGACCAATGACTTTACAATCCCCGCCTTTACGGTCTTCGAATGGCAACTCACTCTTGGCAAAACCGGTTTCGAGTTTTCTTTACCGTATTCCCAACATAACCCTCGATTCACGTGAATACGTCAATCAGGCGTCACTACAGTTTGAAAGCAATTCAAAAGGCTTTCTAATTTTTTTTTGGCCTTTTAGGTTTAAAGTGCGACCTGCTCGTGATTTTCCAAAAATTTGTCAAACATTTTTGCTTTGTGTGGTTCTTACGTGTATTGGCCCAACTACCGTTTCAGTTATTTTTTTATGTGGTGAGGGCGTGTTATGATTCAGAAATATGAACTGTGTTTAGAATAGTAGGGGAAGAGATCCTTTTGTTCAAGTTTGAAGGTCAATGGATGTTGCCTTATCGCGTCGACCTGTAAAGGTTGTCAACGTTCTTGCATTGTGTGATGAAGACTGTGGCGCTTGAATTGTATAGACTTTGTCCTTTTGTGTTGGTGCAGATGACCTTGAGATTGAGACTATATAAGGAGGTGGACTAAATAAAGCAGTTAGCTGAGTTTGAGACGTCGTCCTGTCTATTTTCTGTCCCTTCTACGTTTTGATGTTTCTTCTCTACCCCAGTCTCAGGTTAATTCAATATGGTTAACCTATGGTGCAGCGATAAAAAGCTGGTGGAACTAAAACTTCGTTTTCCGCGACCACTCGTAGAGAAGACCAGTATAAAAAACAAGTCTTAGGCACGGTCGTGGAGAGCACGAGGAGTGAAACTCACGTGACTTCCGGAGAACTCACTTTTAGTGACGTAAGTTGATGCCTCCCTTCTGACCGCCCCGACACCTTGCGGTACATTGTTACGTCACAGGGCACTGGCGGGCACTTTCAATTTTTTAGGCGTGCCAGAGGCCCTTTGAGGACACGGCGTGTCCTTTTTTATATCTTCTACATCGTATTATTTGTATTTATATGGCGTGGCACACACTGAAAAATAACCAATTATGCGAGCTAGAGTCCCTGACCACTTAAGAAAAATGCAAGGTGCGGCACATTCTGTTCCCGCTCCTTGCCGCGTGATTGGTTCTTCGGCCTTCTTTTTGGCTAATGGAGCAATCTCACTGACTGCGGAGCCATAACGCGATGATCGAAGCTCGCCACACCCTGCGCCTCTCAAGCTTCAGTCAGTAACTAAATCATATTGAGCAGAAAACGACCCAGTTTTGGGCCTATTATGGTGGTAAGTAATTACCCTGCGATGAATATATTAATTGGATAATCGGCAGGTTAATCGATTAATTTCATACACTTCTAGCATTATACATTTGGCTGAGGCAAGAAGCACGGAGTGATGCCTTGGCAAGCATCGCGCAATAATAAAACATGCCCGCCATCTCCGTCCGGCGGTATATAGGATCGGGTTTGAGCCTAGGAGACGCGGCCCCTGGGTCACCGTCCTGATTACCCGTCGCTGGCCTCATTAGGGCTTTGTCTGAGGGAGACGCCGCTGTACTCTGGCTCACAAGCAACTCTAATGATCCGCACGGCGCCGGACGGAACCCGGACGGAACCCGGGCGGATTCCATGCAGGCGTCTGAGTCCCTCAACGCGGGGAGAGCATGGGGCAATACACCCGGAAGACAATGTCTGCGCCTATCCGTCCCCAAACGTCATTACGAGGGGATTCACGCAGCACCTCCTCAGCGCTTCTGGCGGCGTCTCACAACGGCCGCGAAACTGGCACTCGGCCACGCCAAGATGGACGCGTCCGGTGGCGTAACCAAGAGGTGGCGACCCCTGCGGGGAAGCTCGAATTGAATCTTCGGCGCCCGTTGGAGGTGGGGCCCCACCGCCGATTCCTTGCCGCTCACGAAGTAGTTGAACGCGTTTAGGAATGTGTAGGTTTTAAGTCGTTCTCGGGTATATGGACGCAGGTGGCCGGAATGGGCAGGCGTGAAGATGCGCTCACGATACCTTCGGCAGATTTGTCGTTTCCTGGAGGAACAAGCGCTTTTTCTTTTCACCCGAGGGGACTAGAAAAGATGCCGATCCCGTATAAGAAAATTTCGGGAGGTACCGCAGTTAGTCTGTGAATGTGAGGCTTTTAAAGTAAGCGCTACTCACTGAGGGTCCTCAAAAATAAGCAGACACAATAGCGAACCGGAAGTAACGTGCACGCCCCGGAAGTTCGGCCACTATTTGTTTTTGTTTACCTCCGCCAACCCTGTACGCAGTTCTAAACAGCCGCAGCCTATCTGATACGGCTACGCACGAGTGAAGAAAACAAACACGAAACAGGCTAGTTAGGATCACTCAAAGTGCACTCAGTGCGCGGAATGAAGTCCACTTCCCTGGGTCGCGCGACTTATCGCTGTTGCCACAATGACGGACAAATGGAGATCGCACCTTCCGAAGTACCTCTGCGAACGCTTTCAGCCATCCTAGGCAATCCAGCGCTGCGAACGTCGCGCGTCACTGCATTCCCTGCCGAATGTCACGTGACACGCACATGTCATTATATTGGCTCTGATGGATCGTATCGTCCGTTGCGGTCCATCATAAGGTGACACGGAGTAGAGTTACCTTCACTTTTTGATGTCGTTAGGACTCAACAAATGTGGCGTTAAATACAGTCGTTCGCAGAAAAACGTTGGCCAAGTTTGTTTCGATTGTGTAGCACCGTGCACTGGTAATTGTCCAGTAAATCCAACAGTACAGCGTGTCCTCCAAACAAAATTACGGTGTTTTTTCGCCAAAAAAAAAGAAACATCGCTAAACTTTCATTTTCCGCCCATATGCATAGCTCTAGCAATCCGAACCAGGTGCCAGAGTTTCACAACTAACCATTATGTAATTTAAAATGTTACGTGATTTTCGACACTTTTTAATAGGAAAATGGGGCACGTTTTCGCCCGTTTTTGGTAATTCTGCCATTCGGCTTCATGTATTTGAGAGCTCCGTCAGCCACCATTTTCCATTAAAATTTTCAAAAACCGCTTACAACTTTTGAATCAAATAACGGCTAGTTGTGAAACTGCCATCCGGTTTGAACCGCCAGGGCTAAATTTGAGAGGAGGGTGAGCTTTCAGGCAATGTGTAGTTTATTTTAACATTTAAAAAACGTGTATTTATTTTTTTTTTTATTTTTTCTGGGGGGGGGGGGGGGAGGCATTTGTGGTACTTATAGACTCACAATATTTCTTAGGAAAGGCAAAGTAAGTCTTGCCTTTATCTGTGATTGCACGTCTTCGCCGTATGAAATGCATAAAATTAAAGAAAAGTGCTCACTATGCAGATCAAGCGCTTAGGAAATCAAACGCACTCAGAATCACGCTCCGAAAGAAATATGTTAAAAAAACAAAGACAAAAACATTTACAGCCTTTAATCATAGGGACCCTGCATCCACTGAATGAAACCTATCGCCTACAAAAGACTAGAGCACGAAACTGAAAGTGTTAAATGCCACGGACGAAAGTTTTTTCCTGCGCTACTGCCAACAGTGAATATCCGCGCTGTCAACCTTTTTCTACTACATCTTAAGACTAAATCAAATCAACTTATCAACAAAATTTAAATTAAAACGCAACATCCGATGTTGCGGGGCCATTCTGATCTCACGAATGGCGTCAGTGTTAGTAATAATCGTTTTGTTAATGAAGCAATATAAACAATCCGGAGGTTTCCTCATTATTCCATGGAGCCGTGCCAATTTAGCTAATGATACAATTATTCCTACAAAAGTAACTAATTGTTTTAGACTTACGGTGTGCCTCCTTGGAAAGTGATTTCAGCTTTGCAACATTTTACGCATTTCAGAAAGGCTAAAGGCTAACTTCTTGTCATTGCAATAAAAAGGACGTTTCCACTTAAGCTACTAATTTGCAGATATTAATTATTATAAGTAATTAGGGCCTTTTGTCTGTACTTCCTGAGGGACCCCAAATGAAAACCTCTCTGTTAGTCACGGGTGCCTACGTCAGCCATCTACAACGACCGAGTCCGACGGCTCCAGAGTGAGTCCCTTATTCCCTAAGATTTAGCTTTATCTCCACAAAATTATAAACACCTAGACATTGCTGTCGTTGATGCTAGTGGTGGTTTGATTTTTGTTCTCTCGTAGCAGGATGCAAATATTAACCATATGTTTAATGATGACGTGGCTATTTTAGACATGCTCGAGCAGATTAGTCTGTGATCTAAAGCAAATGTTGATCAACTCTGGTTGACATTTAAAGAGATTGTTACACACTACATTACCCAGTACGTCCCGGAAAGGTGAGAATAAACCACAGTAACAATTCGTCGATTAGCGGAGAAATAATACATCAAAACCGAAAGTTCCAAGGTGTAGAAAACGATTGCGCGGTTCACAGGGTGCTTCAGTGCGCGATAAAGTTAAGATGTTTGACTAAAGATTTGAAAACAATTATACAGAAAGTCAAGTACCACTTGTTTAATGTAACCATGACAAGGTTTTCTGAGCACGCTCCAAAAAAAAAAAGTTTTGAAGAACCTTTTACCACGAAAATCTAGAGTGTCGGATCTTCTAGTAAATGACAAGGTAGTTTTAGAAAAGGTCGACATAGAAAGCGCGTTTAATAGCTTTTTTCCACAGTATTTTCTTGCGATGATGGCGAGGTTCCTGAATTCGAGGAATTCACCACAATACCACCAATTGCTGATGTGAAACTATCCGAGCAAGGAATTTTGAAATTGCTTCTTGTTATGGATCCAACTAAGACCGGAGGGCCTGACCAAATATCAAATTCCTTCTTGAAAAGGTATGCTGAATGGTCGTCGAAGTACCTATTTCTTGTTTTTTTTTTAAGAAATCGATTGATAGCTTGTCAGTTCTATGCGACTGGAGATTGGGTAAAGTCATTTCAATATCTAAGGACGGAGACCAGTGCAGTGCACCAAATTATTGATCAATTTCTTTAACATCAACCTGCTGTAAAATATTAGAGCACATCATCTCCAAGCACAATCATATATTTCTAGTTTCCCCTCCTCCTCCTCAAATGCTGCGCTCTAATTTGGCGTTACAGGGAATGGTAAGCGTTTTTCATTTTTTGGTCACGCACGCGAAGATTCATAAATTAACCAAGCTTCAAGGAGAATGCCGGGAATGGTGTTCCACGCGCCGGACGTGCATGCCTTGCCCGTATAAAAGATTCGAGGTAAATAACCAAACTAAAGCGTTGACGACTGAGCGTGCAAGATGCCATTTGTTTTAGGCTTTTGCTTTAGAACAGTTACTGCTGCAGACGCCGGCACGTGCGGCGCGTGGGTGCGGTGCGAGCGCAAAGTTTTTGGTCACGCACACGAAAAATCTACGGAACTCTACATAAACCGCTTCGCTGTAAAACACGTTCCTTTCAAGCTAATGCAACGCATTGCTTTTGAATCGCAGTGACGAGAAACGTAGTTATTTTTTAAGTGAGGAACGAGTAACGGAGCTTAGTTACTCTATTTTAGTAAAGTGTATATGTGTGCTTCGGAGGGACCGCAAAATTCTGTTCATTTGTGCATCGCGTTAAGATTTTGTTCAGTGTTGTACGGAACGGCGTTCCAAGGAACGACGTTCCTGGAACGCGTTCCTTTTGGGAGAAACGAAGGACCGTTGCCGTTCTATTTCGCATCGCTGGAACTGGAACGGGAACGCGTTACATTTTTACTGGAACGAAAAAAGTAACGGCGTTCCTTTTTTCCTTCCAGTGGGGTAATTTTTATTTTATTTCTAACAGGGAAATTTTTAAAGTACAAAAACAACATCTTTACGGAGTGAGGGATCTTTTTAACGTTTTGGCTACTAATCTTATCAGTCAGTTAGTCAGTCAGATAACCTTTTTTGCGCCCAGAGATGAAGCAGGAGCCGGTCAGGAACCCGCTAAGTGGCCTCCTTCCATCTCCCCTCAGACGACAACAATATTTTGTGTGGTCCTCGCTTGGTAACAGTTTCGGGTGCAGGACAACTGGTGGACATTGATTCTTTTTTGAGTGCCCGAAACTGCGGTACAAAAAGCAAAAATTTTTACTCGTAGGAAAAGACAAAAAAAGAGGGTTGTTTCAAACTCAGCTACTTTTTTTGGTTCCACGAATCCTCATACAACCAGAAATCTAAGGCCTACTACAGCCATTCCTCAACTTCCATAAAGAAACCTAGAGTTACAACAAAATCACAGGTTGCCAGACATAAAACACACCCTTGTATCCCAAACATTGGTCACTTAAAAGATACACAAAAAAATAACGTTTATACCTTCTCTTGCCCCCACCTTCAAACTGAAAAACAAATCAAACATTCACTTTTTTAAACTGTAACGGGAACGAGTTCCTTTTTCATAGATAGAACTTGTAACGGGAACGCGTTCCAAAAGACAGAAGGATCGAGGAACGAGCTTTCGTTCTTCTTTTTTTTTTTTTGAGGAACGTTTACAACACTGATTTTGTTACAGGGGTGGCGCTGTGGAAATCTACTCGTGATGAGGTTAGAGTGGAAAAGGCGAGAGCTTTTTCTTCTCCAGGTGGTAGTGGCCCAATAGTGCGACGTGCGCTTTTAGAACGTCCTGCAGCAATCCATACCTGCATTCGCATTAGTTTTTATGAAAACTTTTTACAGATAACTTAAGAAGTCAGGTATTCCTATGGTATTTTACCAACTTTAAAAGATCTTAGAGAGCGCATTCTTAAAACTTTTATTTTATTGTTTATTTTTTTGTGGAAAACTGACTCTACTTACTTCTCCTTTAAGTTTCGAGTGTTTGATGAATTAATGAAAAGGAAAAGTCTCAGTGTATGGCTTAGTTCATCGAAACCAAATCCGCTAGACACAGTGAGTGAAGCTGCAGAACAAAGCAAGGAAAACCTCTTCTATCGTGTTAAACTATTCATCAAAGTTTTCGGTCAATCAGATGTAGTCACTAGCAAGGTAAGAACGGCAGGGTGGAGCTTCAGTCGTCCCTTCTCCAGCGCGAGCTGCCTGCCTTCGACAACGCTGCGACCTCTGTATACTGAGCCTTCGAGCGTGCACGTGCATCCAAAGCACGACGGAAAGCGTGACGCACGTGCTGGAGGCCGGGCGTTCGAAAGACACGCCCTGCCGTTCTCGCTCTGGCAGTGACCTGAGTGGACCTCTCACTATGAAAAGAAGAAAAAAAAATCTCCTTACTTCAGCGGGAATGTTTGAAACGTTACAACTGTTCAAGTTTCAATGATGCGTCGCCACCAGCCGTCAGCTTCTCTAGCGGCGGCGCCACCGTACAACCCACCGGCCCGAAAACCCGGCCTCCTTCCACCTCTCCGGTATCGCTATCGTGGTTTCGTAAGCTACGACATAAAAATACCTCGTCCCCTTGAGGCGAACGGAGGACCGTCGTCCCCTTGCCGTCCTCGGCGATGACAGCGAAATTAGTCCGCCCGGATTCCCCGGAGGCCCCCACCGGAAAGCCGGTAAACTGACGCCGCCGCCAAGGCTGCTCCTTTGCTACAACTATCATCTCACATTGCGCATTATTTCGGCGAGAGGGCTGAACAACGCGGCAGAAAGAAACGACGCCATAAATTACCGTCTTTTGTCTGCGCCCAACCTCTTACTGGCACACTTTACTGTCTCGATTTATATCCAGATTGTTCAGACATCGCCTACTTTTTTCGTCTTCTTAAAGAGATAGAGTCTGGTGTACATACTAGGAAATTTCGAGCCTCTTCTTTCCCCCGAACACTTAAGGGAGGTAATCGGCCTGAAAATGTGTTTAGACCTAAAAAAAAAAAAAAAAAGGAGCCTGCGTTGTGGCATTGAGAATGAAAAAAACACCAATCGTTTGCCTTTTTTATAATAGTTTGCTAATCAGAACAATGAGCGATATCGTTCTTCGAAGGTCATTAAGTCCCACTGGTTAAAAGCTGTCAATAGGGGCTTCTCGGAAGTCAGCGCCCCTAGTGCCAGCGGCACAAACTTCACGAAATCCGCCATTACTGCGTCATCAAGTCCCACCGCCGTTCGGCTACGTGCTCACTCGGGGAGGTGCCGACCCGTTGCTGCGTCCCCCAGTGTACCCAAGAAGGACCAATAGGTGAAAAACGAAACAGGGTGTCTTTTTGTCAAAATACACGCCAAAAAACGCCGGCACTATTAGAAAAAATCGGGTCATACAGATGCGCGCCTAAGTCCCTATCCGTGTGGGACGAGCGACCGGCACTCCGAGGCGGTCGCCGGCTCGGCTTAAAAGTTAACTGCACTTCCGCTGTTGCAACGCTTTTCAAAGTTTCAGACGTGGGTTCGCCGTTGCCGTTCCAGAGTCTACGCGAACAAAATTAGGGAGCGCACGGGGGCATCCTTTCGAAATGTGTAGCCGTTTGAACCCCAAGCGGGATCGTGCGATGGGTGTACTCGGAGTTGATTTGGGGCAACGTTGCTTCCTGGTGCCCGGTCAAATTAAAGATTCAGCTTAGCCACGGTCGCGTAGCTTTGCAGAATACTTCATTCGCACGATCACTAGCGTGAAAATCTGTATGAGCGCAAGAGATCTCTCTTTAGAAGATCGTGTTTTTTCCGGTCACGATATCGGCACTAGGTGACTAATAGTTTTAACTGATCGTGTTTTTAATACTCGCATCGGAAGCTTGCCCTGTTGCTTTGCGTCACCTCTTCAAGAGCGCGCTTGGAGTGGTGTCGAACCTGCGAAACCGATTTGCTACGCTCGGCGTCAATTTTTCGCGGAGAACAGTGGTCTTTCATAGCTCTAAACATGGTTTAAAAGGCTTGGACCAGTGTCTTGTAAGGCATTTTGAGCGCAGAACTTGCCCGATCACACTTCCTTGGACACTGCATGCTACGGGGTACAACACAAATCGTTTTGTGTACTACAACATATAGTGACAAATGAATTAAGGAATAATCTCAAGGCCCGTTCACACACTTGCGATCTCTTAGAACCGGGTGCCTTGGAACCTCTATCTTTTACAACGAAAGGACACTCTGGCGACATCTATTGGGTAGCAGTGTAAACTTAGCGGTCCGGCATATTTTCTATTTCTCTCACGCATTATTCTTTCTTTCTCGGCTCAAAAAACTTTTGTCAACGTTATAAACGAGCCTTTCTTATAGGTATTACGCACATTTGACCTCGGAAATACCGCAAAACCTTCGCTCTTGTGAAATGTAGTTCCAGGGTGACCGCATAGATGGCACCAGAGTGCCAGTGTGTTCTCTCGTCCTATGAAATTTTAAGAGGTTTCAACAGGTCTTGTCTCTATCTCGGTCGTACTCGGTTGCAAGAGTGTGAACGGGCCTTTATTCAAAGTACCAGCTCACTTCTTTGACAAAACAAAAGAAAAAAATTGTCCTATGAACTCGGACAGAAACTCTGTAAAGAAAACAACCCCTAAGTATGAGTTAGCAAGTTTTCATCTGCATTGTTTAAGTTTTGCAACCGAATCTGTTCTAACCGCAATAATACCCCCCCCCCCCCCCGGTTTCTTACTTAGCTTCCCGAGGGACAACGTCCTGTACAAGAAGTAGATTGTTGCCATTAAAGGGATGAAGGAAAGTATTTCAAAGTGATCAAGTCCACGAAAGTGTGCTCAAACACTTCTAACAACGACGACTACCTCCCTGCCTATGTCAGTGGTAAAATATTCTTGAAGCAAGGCATAGTCCCAAGCGCATTCAGGTTTTCTGTCACTAAAGCGCCCAGGAGGTCAATTCAACGAAAGAGCACCAGACCAGCAAGCAGTCTTGTGAATGTGACAGCTGCAGGTCACAGACGATGAAGGCGATAGTGCAGCAAGCTCCGAAGACCAGCTCCCACCGAATCCAAATGCCTCGACGCAGGCGGCTGAACTTCGGGAACAAGCTGCGGGTCCTCGGGAGCAAGCTGCAGAACTTCAGGGGGAAGCTGACATTTATTATTTTGTACTGTTAGGACATTTATTATCCTGTACTGTTTATACACCTGCTAATTGTAATGCCACAATTAGGCTCAAATAATTCCCATTCTCATGAGATACTTTTTTTAATGCCAAACATGTCATTAGATGTGTCGAAGTTGAAAGCATAAGAATCGACTGTATCAGAACTCAATACATCAAATGGAAATAAGAAACAGTAAATCTTTTTCAGGTTATTATTTCCTGTCAACGCTTACTTCTACCCACATGGTCCTACACAGTTTTTTAACGTTATGTTCTTTATCGACCGTTGCAGGTGTAGCTGTCCTCATTAAAAAAAAGGAAATCCACAGCAATCTCTTTGCATTCACACCGAAATTTGAAAATTATTACGATATTTTATATATAAACTTTTCGCGAGCAATTTTTCTCACAATATTTTGTCACCAAAGTGAGCGGCACAACGGCGACAACGGCGCATGTGCGTCGGTTCTTCTGCAAGAACGACGGTCGCTTCCCGCAATGCTTGGATAGAAAATGTCGTACCATTTCGATTCCCACGATTACCAGCGACTTCCGAACTTTCCCGTGCCCCGTTGTTCGGCAGCACCATGAGTTGGGGAGTGAATTTTGCGATGAAATGCGGGACATTTTGAAGATTTAGAAATTTCTCGTGGGACGTGGGACACGAGCCCTCAATGCGGGACAGTCCCGCGAGTCGCGGGACGGGTGGTCGCCCTAAAAGAAGCTCCAGGTACAGCGACCTGGAGCGCGCCATAGCGCCGATACAGCGCCGCTGTCCACACCTTCGACGACGACCCCTCCCGACGACGACCACGAAGATGGCCATTGACATGGCGGAAGCTTAAGGGGGGGGGGGGGCGAGGGTCTGCCACCACGCTCAGGGGCCACTGCCGACCACCCAAAGTGGACAACGCCCGAGGCGCGCAACAGGCGCACGTAAGACAGGCGCAGGAGCCTATAAAAGAAGGGACACGCCCTCAGAAGAGGGAAGACGTACCGAGGTCACGGGGGCGTGTAGACCGAACGCTAAGGCCATGTTATACAATACTAACATAGGCGTAGACTGCGGGGGGGGGGGCATTGGGGCTCGTGCTCCCCCCCCCCCCCCGGTCCATGATCCTTACCGAGACGCTGTTTACCTGCAATATAATGAGCTTCTAGTAGTGTCATGTAAACAAAATAACGCACACAGCGACGGACACATGGGGATATACATACGCTGTAAAATTTACCCCCTAAAATAAACTACTGATAATGCCGGTGGCAAAAAAATTGCGCAGAAAAGCACCCCCTACCCCCCCCCCCCCTTTCCCGAAGAACTTCTCAGCCTGCCCCCTCCGGGAAAATGGAAAGTCTACGCCGCTGTATAGCTGTATACTAACAACCCTTTGCTGTTACTTTAATAAATGTAGTTTCTTGTTTGGAAACCCCGGCTTCGTGTTGTTCTTCGTGTTGTTCCGTATGGGCATGCAGCAAGGCACCCCTACCACAAGCTGAAGCGCAAGACAATACGCAAGCGCGAGCATGGTATGTACCTCCGACGCCTTTAACAGCACTTGCACGGCACGAACGTGCGTATGTCCGCATGCTCAAGGCGCGATTTTTGCACTTGTAGCGTTGAGTTAGCTCGCACTAAGGACGAAACGAAACACAGGGGCGGTATTATATACGCAAGCTACAAAACAGGAATCGTGCTTATCCTCAGCACTCGAATCGACGACGGAGCTACATAGGCCTCGGTGACAAATGTGTTGCTTCGGGAACCTGACGGCTCGACGCCAATCTGGAGGCGCGGACGCTTTGATGTCTTCTTCCCCGAAGCTCCGCGGAATTCCAGCGAGACTGGTGCTCCATGGTGAGAATACTGAACTTTGAGTATCGCAGTCGGCGACGACACCGGGAGCAGCCCCCGCCATCGCTTCCGTGAAAACGGGCAGTAATGGCGTCAATTTCTTTACCGCCGAATTCACAATCCTCACTCCATTGAGGCCCCTCCACTTCCTCGAGGAAGGCGCGAGGGCGCGCGCTGGCCAATCGCGATAACGGATCCGCCGTCGCGATTGGCCAACGCCGGCCCCCACGCCTTCCTCGAGGAAGTGGAGGGGACCCTCAATTTGAGTGAGGTTTGTGAATTCGGCGGTTAGTTTCGGTTTCTCATGGTTGCTTTAACGATTTTCAAAAAGGGTCTATTAAGTCGGTCAAGCTTCTCACTGACTGAGCTGATGAAGGAAAAACCAGCGATTGATGTTTCGAGTGCATCGCGGTGCACTGCACACACGGTGTATTCACCTCGAGATTCGATCGGCACGGCTCATGTGGTGAAAATCAGAACTACGCTTTGTTTTACGCTTACTTGGAGTAAAACGAATGCAACGGACGCGAAGCCGAAGCCATGGGAGGAGCCAATGCAGCGCTCGCGCACTGGAATCAACTGCTCAGAGCTCGTGCTCTGTACTTTTGACCGTACTCTGTGCCGTTATGCCCGTGTCCCACTAGAGCGGCAGACAGAAGCAAAAGACAGCGACAAGCCTCAAACCCATGCAGCATGCTCGCGATGGCCGCTTTGGCAGGCGTTTAGTTGTTCGGTGCTCGTGAAGTAAGCACGAGCGATTGCAAGCCTGCCAAGGATACCCTCGCGTGCATGATGCTCGTGTTTGAGCATAGCCTCCTTTATTTTACAAAGCCTGTCTAATCGCGAAAGACTCTGGTTTGAGGCTTGTCGCTGTCGTTTGTTTCTGTCTGCCGCTCTAGTGGGACACGGGCATTACGAGTTTTAGTTGAGCTAGTTGGTACATACTGTGGGCAATCGGGTCAGCTGAACACGGAAACACAGTATACGAAGGAAAGGACTGGACAAACTCACCGTTGACTAACAAAGTATTTGCACTTTGTCCTCTTCCCAGCCTAGGCCCTTTCTTCTTCTTCCTACGACGCATTAAACACGTTTAAAACAATCTATTTGGCCTTTCCTTCGTATCCTGTGCGATACAAAGTCAGCTGTTAGTCAGCGGTGTGTTTGTCCAGTCCTTTCCTTCGTATCCCGTGTTTCCGTGTTCAGCTGACCCGATTTCCAACTACGCCGTTAGTCCGGATGTTTTGACTACAACTGCATTGTGGATTGATGGAATCACCACGTGCTTCATAGAGAACAATGGATAAACAAGAGCACGCTTTCCCTAATACCAATACGGGACTCGAGGAGAATACTCAACGTGTGCATTTGCGGACTATAGCGTAATCTGTGCCCATTTCATTGACCAATAAACATTTTGACAGATGAAAAAAAATTGCGGTGGCTTAGCTCGGCTATGCCAGGATATACGTAGCGTAGCGTGAGCTTATGCGCACAAAATGAGAGGCGCTATCAAGCGGCTCCGGTGCAGCGTCAGACTTGGCTACTGCTCAACGGAGGCGGACAGCTGGGCACGCGGCGGCGCCAGTGCGTCTGCCGCGGCTACGACGTCACTCCTCTGGAATAAGCAGACCGGCCAGGCGCGCGCGGTGGCGGCGTAGCGCGCGGCGGCGGCGGCTCCGGCGCACCAGCTGTGCGCCGTGTTACATCACTGCTCCTCGCGCATGCGCACACCGGCGAGGCGCGCGCGGTGGTGGTGGTGCGCGCGGCGGCGGCGTCTCCGGCGCGCCAGCTGTGCGCCATGTGACGTCACTGCTCCTCGCGCTTGCGCAGCACAGAGCGCGGCTCATTATGCGAGCCACGTGAAACTGCTCAACCCCGGCCAGTGCAGCTCACGCTACAAAACGTAATTTCTAGGTATACGTCCTTGCCTCAGTACAAAATAATTACGAAATAACGTGAACTTTGAGGTGTTTCGGGGAGGGGGGGGGATTTAAACGAGCAATTGTTTTGGGTGGTTGGAAGATAGAATAAGCATTTTTCTGCAAACCTTCGAATACCTAAGCTCTTGAATTAGTCGCTCGATCGTCTCAGGAAAAAACTTGGGAAGTTAATAAACCACTATTTGTTTTTACCGTTTACAATTCGCCACACAAAATAGTTTAAATAAACGGAATATATTTTTATCTTCGTTTTATTTATTTTAATTTTTTCCTCTCACAGGTATCTCTAATAACACTGCCCGTCACTTGAGGTGCTCAAAGTTTCCAGTATCTGTGTACGGCTATATTTTGTTCAGCTTTACATGAGTCGCTTTACAAGTAACATTACATGTAACTCGTTACATTTTTTGTGCAAACGAAGTAACGACTTTGTTACTTCGCGCGATCAGCAAGGAGTCACTATTTACGTTACTAGTTCGCCCATTAACGCTACTAGTTACTTTTTTGTTTATTTATTTTTACAATACAGCCAGCCCTGTAGGGCTAAAGCAGGAGTGGAAAAGGCGAGCAAGACAACTTTAAACGAACAAGAAATGCTACACAGTGTTAAAATGTTCGAAATCTAAGTACCTGTGCCACCCCAATCTCGTATTCGCTTCAATTTTACCTCTGCGCCACGATTCCAAAGCTTCATAAGAAGAAACATGGAGAGGGGTGGTCGAACTTGCACAACATTCATACTTAGCTGCGCTCGATGTTGCACATCGAAATTTCATCCCGTCTTTCCTAATAAGTGTGACTTGCAACGTTAGGCCAAGCGGAATCAAAGACCTTTTTCGGTGGACATTTCTAGATGTTCTTTCGCTCTCAGTTCTTCCGCATTGGTACTGTTTTCACACGTCGGTCATCAATTACTGTACCTTGAGAAATTACAATAGCTTGTAACTCATCAACGAGTAACGGTCATAGCTACTATTTTAGAGAGTTACGAGTAATTATTTATTTCACATTTCTGTTTTTGTCGTATTTTGGTGTCCATTTTTAGAGTTCGAACTGCGCGAGGTTGAAGCAGAAATTCTCTATCCCGTTCTTAGTTTATAGCATTTGCACTACTAAGAACAAACATCATAGCTATATAGCTAGCATAGTTATTTTGCCATAACAATTAATAAAGAGCAAAACCTTCGAACAGTGCCATAGACAGAGGGGAGTTTCGAAGTCTACCGCTTTCTCCTCAAAATATTCTATACCCACCGTGTGGCTTTGTGGTGTCGACTACTAATTCATGGTCAAACGAAGTGTGCTGTTGTCGAGTCGTAGAGGTATGTGCGAAGATAAACTCCCACAAAACCTTTTCGGTTATGCACTCACCCGTGGAAAGAAAATTACTTCGTAATAATTTTACAGTCGCTCTACATATTAAATGTGGCCCTTTTTGTGCAATTCTAATCAAACTAACAACTCAGCCACAGTAGGTATTTCCTCATGGAATCTTTTAGGTACACTGCTAACGCACCTTAGGTAAAAATAAAACATACCAGAGTGGGCTCTTTCTCGGGAATTCGGCCATTCGTATATTTCGCATCGTAACCACAAACGAAACGAAGTCACGCATGCGTAACACAGCGAGTGTAGAAGAGCTCTCGATCGCATTCCCTGTCGGCGCGAACAAAAACGTATCTATTCCCGCAGTCCCTTCGGCGTTGTACCGCTGAAAAGTATATTTATCGATGCTGTCTCGAACAGTTCATAAATTCCGTACTCTTTTCGTGCACTTGACTTTATCCTCCATTGCTCGCTCGGAGAAAGAGAAAAATGACCCGCTCCCATTTGCATCGATTGCGCACGAGCCTAGCGTGAAAAGCCGAAATCAATAACTTTCTCGCTTTCTTTCAATGCGCCCGTTCTTTTCAACTGTGGTGAACGCTCTGAATGCACGCGATCATGCGATAAAGTAAACTGAACAAATGGGAAGGAGGGAAAATTTCCCGATGACAAAGGGAAGGCGCCGAGGGACCACGAACGCCATTGTTGCGAAAGCACAGGCGCCTCGGTGAACTGAAAAAGAAGAGCCCTGGGGCGGCGCAGTCGGTTTGCTACTCCCAAACGAGCTGCAACTTCACGGGCACTTCAGATTTGTACGTAGTGCGTTACTCTAACTCGCTATTCTTTACCTTAAAGAATTAACCACATTTACTGAACAGGCACAGATTACGTACTTTAGAACCAAGTTGCTCTCCTTTTAAGAACGTGAATGTGCAGCACCAGATTTTTCTTTATCTGAAGTCACGCTACAGTGTAAAAAATAACTGCGTAAAAAGAACTGAAAAAGCTTGGCAGCTCTTTTGCCAGAAAATATAACTTTTCGTCTGTTTCTCTGTTTCCGTAATTTTTGTTAAAAATAAACCTTGTCGCTACTTTTTCTTTCTGCAAAATTACGGAATTTCTGTTTCCCAACCTAGTAAAAAAAATTTGTTTTTAGAAATAACAGTTTTCTAAAAAAAGGCGGGTTTATGTTATGGAATTGTCTGAAAAAACTTGTTTTAGAGCGCAGCTCTTAAAGGGGCAGTGCAACGATTTTATGATTAAAAGAATTTGCTTCTTGTCATTTTTACGTTGTTTATCGTGTCCCGGAGGATAGAGAAAACACCTCCTTCATTAAAAATGTCACGATTCCGCTGCATAATTGCAAAGCAAAAGTCGAGCTTTTGCTACGGCGAAAAGATTACATGACCTCGCTCGGCTCTAAGCTGCAGCATAACGCCAGCTAATGTCAGCGGAGAGAGGGAGAGGAAGCGTCCTCCGAGATAGCACACGGGAAGCTACAGGGCACTCCGAATGACGTCACTGGGAGTGCGACCAGGTGTGACCCTGAAGGCTGGGAGTGAGTAGAGGGGTGCCCGAAATGCCAATATTTATCTTTTTTTTACGCAAGAACTAGGACACGCAGGCGAAATCGGTTTTCTGTTCTTTACTTCCGAAGTGTCAGAGGGCAACTTCCACAAATCTTTGACCGAAGTCCGGAAATCGTTGCACCGCCCCCCCTTTAAGGCACGACCACATTGACGTCGCGGAGGCCTGCGGCGCGACGGTCGGCGCTGCCGGTTGCCGACCAAAACCAGTTTTCGGCTTCAACAGCGCGACGTACGGCGCCACAGAGCCAAGCGCTCCTTGCGCGGTTCAGAGCTCGCCGCCCCTCGCCGCAGAAGAGAGGAGCCAATAGGAGGTGGCGTAGATAGTGACGTCGCGATGCCGTGGCAACGCTCAAACCGGTCCTCCGCCGCGCATCTTCCACGTTCCGAAGGACGTGTTTCGTGTCGTCTGCTATCCCTATTTCCCCCGATGCCTTCCACAACGGAGCGGTTCCTTGAAACTCTGCGACTGTTTCCCTTTTTATATGAAAAGACGCAGCCAGACTACCTAGACATTGACGCTAAGAACAACCGCTGGGAAATTATAGAAGAGGAATTCGGAAATACAAGTGAGTTTCTCCGTGGCACTTGTTGCATGTCGTCTGTGTTGTGCCGGATGTCGTGTTAATTTGGTGACACTTTCGAAAGTAGCCTTCATCTCTGGCGCTCCGCCGGGGCAGCAAAGCACTGACCTGTCCTTCGGTGTTTGGGTAGAACCAACTCGGCCGGACCCAAAACCTGCGCCTCCTTCCCTTCGGTGCGCGGCGACGTCGCAAGATCAGGAGGAGGCTAGGATAATCACATTCACGCTGATCACCAGGTCATCATGGACCCGTACCATGTAGGCAGCGAGTGCGGTTTCGATGCTGATATATGCGAAAGATGAGAGCCGAAACGGAAGAATCTAACGAAGAGCAGACGACGAAAGATCGGGAAATCCGACGGGAGGGGCGATCGCGAGATCCAGTGCTGTCACGTGACGCCCGCAAAACGGAGGCCAATGTGGACTCCTCGCGTTGGGACGCCGGATGGCGGTGCGCTGGCCGCGCCGGCGGCGCCGTTCACGCTAGTGTGGTCAGGACTTTAGGCGCCTGTTTCCGGCTTGAGCAGTGTCGCCGTCGTCATCGTCGTCGGCGTCGGCGTAACCGCGGGGTGCATTATGGGTAAATTTTCCCGAAGAAACCCGAGGTCCTCCCGAAGGAGAACCCGAGGTCCTCCCGAAGGACCTCGGGTTCCTTCGGTAGGACCTGCAGGAGGACCTCGGGCTCCTTCGGGTTCCTTCGGGAGGACCTCGGGAGGACCTCGGGTTCCTTCGGGAGGACCTCGGGAGGACCTCCGGTTCCTTCGGGAGGACCTTGGGAGAACTTCGGGTACCTTCGATGACCTCGGCGAGGGGAGTCACGTGATCCCCCTCCGAGGTCACGTGACCACGTGACACCCCCCACCACTACCCTTCCCTCCTCCTCCTCAAGAGCTGCGCTCTAATTCGGCGTTACAGGGAGTTGTAAACGGCTTTCACTTTTTTATTCTTAAAAATAACAGAGCTTTTGTCATAAAAGCTATGTTATTAGCTCAATAGAAACTAAAAGTAAAAAAAATGTAATCATGATGTCAACTAGGCTTATAATAAATCAATTGGTTGAATAATGGCTGAAAGTAATCAAAGTGGTCGTTATAATGTAATTTATGACGAATTAAAGTCAACTGGGTCAATCGTAGCTCAAAGTAATCGAAAAAGTAATAATATCAATTAGGCTTATAAAAAAATCAATTCGTTGAATATTACCTCAAAGTAAACAAAAGAGTCATCAAAATGTCATGTAGGCCAAAATAAAGTTTATTTGGTCAAAAGTAACTCGAAGTAATCAAAAGAGTAATCATCATATCTATTGGGCTCATAATAAATCAGTTAGTTGAATATTACTTCAACGTAATCAAAACGGTCACCACAATGTCAATTAGGCCAAATTAAAGTCAACCGGGTCAATAGTAACTCAAAGTAATCAAAATAGTAATCATAATGTGGATTGAGCTTGTAATAGATGAACTGGTGGTATAGTAACTCGAAGTAATCAAGAGAGTCCCAAAATGTCCACTAGGCCGAATTAAAGTTAATTGGGTCAAAAGTAACTCAAAGTAATAAATTGAATAATCATAATGTCAGTTGAGCTCATAAAATATAGTTTGTTCGAATATTACCTGAAAGTAATCAAAGGAATCATCACATGTGTCAATTAGGCCGTATTAAAATCTATGGGTCAAAAGCAACTCTAAGTAGTCAAAAGAGTAAGAATATTGTAAATTGAGCTAAAATAGATGGATTGGTTCATAATAACTCGAGGTAATCAAGAGAGGCACAACATTGTCAATTAGCTAACATAAGGTATATTGAGTAAATAGTAACTTTAAGTAATCAAACTACTAATCACAGCATCAATTTAGCTTATAACAAATCAATTGGTTAAATATTAGCTCAAAGTTAGGAAGTCATCAAGATGTCAATGAGGGCAAATTAAAGTCCATTGGGTCAATCGTAAATTATTAGGCGTCAAGCCTAATAAATTTTATGTATATAAATGGGTTTGAACAGTGCAATAAGCTACAGAACTCAGCGGGCAACATACTTGACCTTGCACTAGTGTCTTCGCCAATATCAGTTCAGTTGGCGATCCTATAACACGTGTCGATCATTTCCATCCTCCTTTTGTTGTTTCATTCTTTTTTCCGCCCAGTCAACGTGGTTTTTATAGCCAGACTCGCTTCTTATACTGCGAAGGAGATTATCTTAACATGTACTATTATCTTCAAAGTTACAACTGGAATTCTATCTTCAAAGACACGTGCGTTGACTAGCGACTGGGGCATTTACAAAAATTGTGTCGAGTGCCATAGATACATTTATACCGAAGCGCGCTTCACGGTCATACAAATACCCTCCATGGTTTTCATGGGAGCTGAAATGCTGTTTACAAAGGAAATTGCACTATCACAGGACTAATGGGATTAGAGAAATGGTACTTGAAGTGCAGCGAGTGTCGCTCTGTTGCAAAGCGGCTGTTTAAGAAAGATGAGAAATATCACGTTTCTCGGACTGAGTCTGCTCTGAATTCAAGCCCAAAAAAGTTTTGGAAATTGGCGCCCACTCAAGAAAACAAGCGTAGTAGTAGTGTTCCTGTCTTACGGGGTAGTTCCGGCTATACATCGAACACAAATGAAGTGGCAGACCTGTTTGCTCAGCATTTTATGTCATGCTTCTCTTCTGGAACTAACACAAATTCTGCTGTGAAATGCCCAAATACCTCTGATTTTTTCCGTCGGTTCCAATGGATCAGCTTGAGATAAATACATGCATAAGGGACATGAAGTCGAAGTTCTCTGCTGGCGCAGACGGAATACCGAGCTTTATTTTAAAGGGATGTGCTCATCTTTTAACTCTTGTGTTGCTTCATATCTTTAACCTGTCACTACAATCGGGCAGATTTCCGTCTATATGGAAGCACGCAGTGATAGCTCCGATATTTAAATCAGGCGATAACACAATTGTCAGCAACTATCGCCCTGTCTCGATATTAACTATTTTCTCTAAAGATTTTGAGATGACGCTGCATAATCGTCTTTACAAATACTTCAGTCAAACATTTGTCCTGAGCACCACGAATTCTTGAAGGGAAAGTCGGTGGAAACAAATTTGTGGACATTCTTAGATTATGCTGTGCCATTTGTTCATGGCCATCAACAAGTAGACGTCTTCTACTTTGACATGTCGAAGGCGTTCGACAGGGTCAATCATGATAGGCTTCTGCGTAAACTAGATGACTCGGCCTATGTTCAACGTATTGTAATTGGTTTAGGAGCTACCTTAGCGATCGTACAAATGTGTTCGAGTATCGGGATTTATGTCCAAAACCTTTATTTTGTCGTCAGGGGTGCCTCAGAGGAGCAACTTGGGTCCACTTTTGTTTTTAATCTTTGTGAATGACATTGTATCTTCGGTAAAAAATTCTAAAGTGCTTTTATTCACCGACTATATAAAGTTGTTCCGTCATGTTAGTTCAGATTCTGAAAGCACACTTCGTCAAAGTGATGTCGATGACATAGCTAGGTGGTACTTTAATAATGATCTCCTGCTTCATGAACATAAAACACAGGCTATATATCTCTGTAGAAAGCGAAAGCCCCTTTGTGTTCAGTTATACCTTAGATGGCGTCGTCATCAAACGAGTGTGTGTTGCTCGTGATCTTGGGGTTTTTATAGATAAGCGCATTGAATTTTAATCATCACGTGTCGGTCACATGCAACGCATCACTTAGAGCAGGGATCTCCAAACGTTTTTGGCTAAGGGGCCGGATCTGGGATCTGTCGCGGTCTCGAGGGCCGGGAAATAAATAAGTAAATACAAATACGGGAACAGCAAATAAATATCATATATAATCATTTAAATACAAAATTGACTAGAGTAGCAACGAAAAAAGAATCTAAGACAAGTATGAATACATATACTTTATATTAAAATGCAATTTAGCTAAGTATAGCATTACACAATTATTGGGACAAGTTAAACTCGTCAATCGAAGCGCCTAGGAACTTTGGCATCTTCACAAAGGGCCCAACACTAATCAGAATGGTAGAACTGATGCTGACAATATGCAATAGTCATATATTATGCTGTCATAAAATATATGCTGCAACAGAAAGGAATTGCAGCATACGATTAGTAACACATATATGAATCAGGGGACTAAGAATAGGGTTGCTGGTGATTTCGATGTCCAATGAATAATATGGCGAGAGGACCCGCGTTAAAACAGGCAGTCTCTTTTCGTTCTTCGTGGTGTCTTAGTTGGCGCGGTTGGTGCGCGGCGCCGTTTCTTTACTGTGGGCGCCGGTAACAGCGGACTTGCTAGAAGCGGGCCACGGGACGGGCTTCATTGGAAGGACCACGGTCAGTCACGGGCCGGTCGCAAGACCTCCGCGGGCCGGATTTGGCCCGCGGGCCGGGGTTTGGAGAACCCTGACTTAGAGTATTGGGAGCAATTTAACGCTTCACAAGACAATTTCCTTCCTATGCATGTATCGTTCGTTTATTCTGTTGTCTAATTCACTCAAAACTCGAGCTTGCATCTATAGTGTGGAATTGTATAAATTATACAGCATCTTGCTCTATCGAGCGTGTACAGAAGCGTTTTATTCGCATCGTATTCGATCGTTTTTTTGGACGTAAGTTTTATTATAATCACGATCGGCTGCTCAAGAGACTTGGTTTATGTACTCTGTTTGACAGACGGCGGTGTCGGGATATCTTGTTTTTACACGAACTTGTCAATGGGCTTGTAGATTGTCCTGTCTTGTTAAGCGCTGTACGTTTTCACGCCCCACCACGTTCGAGCCGTAATCGCAACTTTTTCTATCCATCCACGTTTTTTCACACGTCTCCCCTAGTACGAATGCAGCATGATTTTAATAAGTTGGATTGTTCGCTCCTAGAAATATTCAGTGACAAGTCAACTTTTCGGCGTAATCTAGAGAATATATTGTTTGCATGATCCCAATAATTTGCAATTTTGAACGTGTTTTTTTCTTTGTGGGGGGGGGTGTGTTGTATTTGTAGTTTCAGTGCCTCTTCTTCTTTTACCTTATCTTGCTTGTCAGATGTCGCTATGTATTCTATGTTTGTTTTGTGAGTTCTTTCTTGGGATAGCTATGTTTTCTCAGTGCTTATACTTTTTATCTTGTCGGCATTTGCTGTGTACCACACAAAAGGCCCTGCGCTCTTTGTGGACACATAAAATAAAGACTATTATTATTATTATACAGGTTCCGCTTAGAGTAAATTACGTTAGGTCAGGTCAGTGTGACTGCAACTTTCCCTGGTCATTAGGAACATCTCTCTCTCCCATACCATATCGCTCACCCATTTTACTTCTGCTTATTTGTTTCGCCTCGTGCATTTTGTCGGCAGAAGGTGTAATGTACAAAAAACATAATTGATTTACAGTTGGTTGGTTTCCGGTTGGTTAAATGGTTAAATGTATGTTTCTTCGTTTAAGTCAGGCAGCCTTAGGTTTGGTAGGGCCAGTGGTGTAAACATAGAAGAGCCGACATCGCGCCGCGCCCACCCCCCCCCCCATATCCATTCTTGGGGGGGGGGGGAATGGATGAGATATAAATGCTCCGACGAACCCACACAAGCAAAGTGATAAAGAAAGGACCAGGCATTCGGTGAAGCACGACCAACGTGCGCCCGAAGCATTTCACAATGAGTAGAAGTACTACCTTTAGGGTAGAGTGACCCTTTATAAATAAATTCGTTTTGACAAACTTGTTAGAGTTTGTCAAAACACCAGGACCAGTCGTCCCGGTAGCTAACCAGAAGACGAATTGCCACTGTCTGCTGGTTAGCTACCGAAACGTCTCGTAAACGGATTGTGTTGGAGTCCCGGGAAACCACACAGCGTCTGTTGCTAAAGTAACAGCGATTGAACCAGCTATTAAAAGAGACTCCAAACATTTGTGTCAGTAGGGCCTCACTCGAGGTTATTCATTTGGGAGAAATGTGGTCGGCACTAGAAAAATGGCACGGAAAAACAAAGCTATTTATACCGTCCGACGAACTGTCACCGCGACGAATTGCCCAATGACGAAATGCCCTATGCGACGAGCTTCCCCGCTGCCAACTGATCAGCTACGAATTGTCTTCCGAAGAACGGCCCTACACCCGGGTGAGGCTACGAAGTGATCTTGACATAACGTAGATAACAAGGTGGTATGCTTCACGATAAGTCCGACTGTATAGCCGACAATTCGATTGGGCCAAAAATGCATCGTCATAGCGCTCTTCTTATTTGTGTGTTTGCTATCAGCGCCTCAACCAATCTGTGAATTTGCCGTTATCCTGCGCTTGTTTGTCAACGTGACTGGCACAGCCGGTGATAGCCGACGCACAAAGACGACGAGCGCCGAGACGGTGCACTTTTGGCGCTGCCTAATCGACTCCATTGGACTGCAGCGTTGGTTGTGGTCCGACTTAAAGAGAAACGGACTGTGCCGGAGGCAAGTCGTCTGCTTCTTTTGCAGGGGTTGTGGTGATTTCAAAACGCCGAGCTCTGATTGGTTCTGAAAAAAGGATAGTGAGTAGACCTCGAGGCAGCTTGCTTCGAGGTCTGTCCATTTTGATGGGACAGACACTTCGAGGTCTGTCCCATCAAAATGGGTTTGGT